>JBBPBX010007578.1:50085-64817 GCA_038048925.1 Garcialebias charrua | reverse complement strand
ATGTTTTTTGTGAATGTGACTGTTCGTCACTGAAAGTGCACCAGGAAATGACGACACAAATAGGCGGGTCGACGCAGCGCGTCACCAGCTCTGCTGTGCTGAGCGAGGCGGAGCTCGCTACACAGATACGTGACGTCAACCAATCAATCACAGTGCTTGTAGTCCTTTTCCCAAGCAACCATGGTAAATGTAGTTTTCTAACCTTCGACCAATGAAGTACCGGAAATGACGACAAAGTGGGTTGGTCGCAACGGCGTGCGTTCCCACTACAGCGAATCAGCGTTCGCTACGAGTGATTGACAGCTCCCAGCTCTCGTTTCATCCAATCACAGCTCATAAACAAACGTGTACTTGGACACGTAGCTCTAACGTTAGCTCGCACAACAGACCACAACTTTATAGACTCTTAAAACAACTCAAACGCTTCAATTTAACTCCCCAAAACTCTGAAACATGCGGCGAACACACCTAGACAGGCCAACTTAGTTACGCTCAGTAACACAGCACTGCAGCTGTTGAACAAACACGGACTCACTCGGAGCGCGTAAAGGTCGGTTCCGGTCCACTTCGTCGTGGAGCAGAAACTTGGGTCTGAACAGAACCACTATCCGACTACGTTCTACAGTAATATGCTTCTATGACCTGCTCTAACATGTAAAATGCCACAACAGCAATCTTGTAGATGTTAAATTAGCTTTCAGGCTTCTGACTCGGCGGTCAAACAAAGCGTTGTACAGGAGTCTGCGTGAACTGGACCGAAACAGGACCAGAACCACAGACCACGGCTGACAAAACTTCACCTGAATGCTTCCAACAGCGTCTAACAGAGATGAAACAATAACAATCTCACAGCTTCAAATGATAAAAACATGCAGAATCTGCCTGCTTTGAACACTTCCAGCCAAAATCATTATCCTCAGAGTTTAAAACTTGGATCCACTTATGCAAACATGACGTTACAGTTCATGAGAAACCACAGAAATCAATAAACTTTCAGAACCACGTACGAAGGCCACCAGATGTAAGAATTATGAGGAGGTCAATATTAATACTGACCTCTTTATCCTTAATTAATCTACTTATTCAGATTGAATAGTAAATTCACGGATTCTGTTCTTTTTCAGTTTACCCAATATTTCTGTGATCTTTATGATGGATAAATAAACAGAGCCATTAAGTGACAATGGACACGTTAACTTAGTTTGATATGTCAAAGAGACACTATCATTTATTTAAAATAAATCAACTAAATTAACACCATTACACTTGATTGACATGATTTCACTTTCTTTCAATTCAAATACGTCAGCACACTTGATTTAACACAACAGACATAAATACTAGATGTTACACATATTTAGTCTGAGGGGCATTTCAGCTTAAAATATAGTTTCCAGCTTAGGTTGAGAGGGAAAAGAAATAGGAGGAAAGATTTAAGAAGAACATTATCCTGAGCATGAGACCAGAGTGACACTTCTCATCCGACTTCTGCTAAAATCCAAGTACGTTTTGTAAACAGCCCTTTACCTTTTGACGACAGCCCGGTAAGAGGGAAGACACCAGCCTTCAGATGCACAGAGTCCTTTAGTCCCAGCACGTCCAAAACTGGTTTTAGTTTACGTTTCAACGTCTCCTGGCTTCCGCGTTGGTCATCAGAGAATATGTCAGCTTCAGGCCTCTGACTTCAAGATAAACTTATTCCAGGAGGGAATAAACAAAGTTTTTGAGCTCGGCTTGTTCGAAGTAGACTCATAACAGCCTGTTATCAGTCCTTAGCTGAAGACGCCGGTCGTTAGCTCTTGACCACACGTGTCCAGCTCTTGGGAAAGTTCACATCTCTTTGGAAGTTCCCAGCAACTCTCTGGCGCGTTCTCGCACAGTTTAGAACTTAAAGAGCAGGCACAAAGAGAGGAGTTCACTTGTCTTATCAGAACCCAAGGTTACAGCAGCAGAGGGAAATTGTTTAGGAAAAGACAGAGCAGCTGGAGCCTTGTTCATGAAAAACAACGGATTAAACTGTCTTCTTATTTCTAAACAAAACAGTCGGGTCTCTGTGACCCGCAATTTCACCTTTAACATAGCAGTGAACACAGTTTAACTCTCACAGAATAACACAGCTTAAAAGCACACATCATGAAAATGACAAAAGTTATTCTTTTGATCACATTAGAATAAAATCAAAGATAGAAATAGTCTCTTTTGGTGACTATATTTATCAGATTATAGCTAAATGAATGATTTTGTAGTAAATGTCTTGCTTTACTGAGTGGTCAGTAAAGGTCATCACTGGACAGTTCAAAGACCCTAATTTGACCCTGGGTAGGTCCATTACAACTTGCTGGAAGGATTATATCCTCTCTGGCCTGGGAACGCCTCAGGATCCCAAGGAGAAGCTGGAAGGTAATGTGGTTTCCATCCTGGACATGTGTCCTCCATGACCTAACCATAAAAAAGCTAAAGAAAATGGATTTTAAAAATCTACATTAGTCAGAGCAGTAAACTCTCAAAACTGGGTAGTCTAAAACTCTGATATAAACTAGAAAAATACATTTTCTGCAAAAATGTAGATAATGTTGAAATTTACTGACACTGAAACTATAAGTTAAAGCGAAACTAAGCAAAACATAAGCTAAAATTATTCTGATGATTATTCTGATTATTCTGAATTATGTGATGACTATTGAGAATGAACTTTCTTGTCTTGAACCACTTTGGACATGTCTGCCTGCCTGGGAGGAGTCAACGAGGGACAAGCTCCCAGAAACCATCTTGGCTACAGCAAACTGGTTGGTCCACTTAAGTTGTTTACTTGGTGGGTTAACTTCAGTGTGCTTTGGACTACTCTGACTGACGAAGCCCTCTGGAGTGAGGGTGAAACGTTTCTACAAAAAAGAAACTGTCCAGATGAACTGATTGAGAATGAGCGGATAAGCTAAAATACAGTAATCAAAATCACAGTTAAAATTAAGCAAAACACTGGCAAAGCTAAAAGAGAAGGGAAAAGAGCCAAAACCCCAAAAAAGTAGTAAACCTAAAAAGTAAATGTAGGAAAGGCTCACTCAAATCTAAAAGTAGCAAACCGCTATCTTGAAGCTAAAAGTAGCAAAAGGTTAGCCCAAGTAGAAAAATCTAGCTTTTAAAGGCAGATAAGCTGAAAGTAGTAAAACTTTAGCAAAAGTGTAGCTAAGCTAAAAATAACAAAATTATAAGTTACCAGTAGCAAAAGGCTAGCTAAAAATCCTTAAAAGTCTAGATGTGACAACAGGTTAACAAGCTTAAAGTAGCTAAATGCTAGCTCAAACTTGAAAGTACAGAATGATAGCTAAAAACCCAAAGTAACATAGTAAGACCAAAACAGAGCAAGTGATGAAGCAGATTTCAACAAGAACAAGTTTGTATAGTAATTGCAGACATCTCTGTGGTGGGAAAAATGTATTTTCAAATGTACAAAACCTAAACACAGCCATCTTCTGAATGAAGGGAAGTTTGAGATTGTCATCATTGTATGTTCCTATACAATGATGAAAATGGTTATCTGCATTTAACCCATCACATGACATACACCCAGGTGGAGCAGTGAGCAGCATGTAAGCACCCATGGAGCAAATAGGGATTAGGTGTCTTGCTCAGACATGTGGAAATGGCTGGAAGTCAAACCGCAACTTAGCTACAGGTCCCAGGTCGGCTGCCTTGCTGCCTGGCCTCTACCCCATCTCTGCCCCCACAAAAGATGTTTCAAAGTGTAAAATGTGTTTATTTTTTAGGTTCTGGATCCTCCACAACATTCTCCTGCTAGTCATTAACTTTGTCAACCTGTCATTTGTTGCTGCACATATATCATTTATTTTTTCTTCTTCTTTCGGCTTCTCCCTTCGTCAGGGGTCACCACAGCGAACTAGTCACATGAAGACTTGGCAATTGTTTTTTTTTACGCCGGATGCCCTTCCTGACACAACCACCGAGCTACCACAGCCCTCTGTGTGGAGCAGAGAGCTGATATCTAGGGTCCCCGGGGGAGCAGATAGTGTGGGTTAAGGGCCTTGCTCAAGGGCCCATAGTGGAGCAGATGAGGGTGGAGACAGGTGTGACTGCTTCACTTATCCCACCCACATTTTTGATGTTGTCGGTACCGGGACTTGAACCGGCAATCTTCCAATCACAAGCTCACCTTCTTAACCTCTGCGCCACCACTCCCACTTTGTTGCTACACATATACAGTACAATATTACTTGTTTATTTATTTCCCCCCTATCTGTGACTGCCTTGTGCATAACTCAGTAGTTACAATTTTAACTGTTCTGCCATGATTTATTATTTACATCAGACCACAAAATAATATTTGGCATCAATAGAAGCTGCAGGTGGATGTGGTGATTATTTAGAGCTACCTGTGCCAGTCTGGTTATCTTGAGCAGGTAGTGAAACTGGCCAGTCAGAGCTGCCAGAAGGGCACGGTGTGTACTATGACCTCACCACAATCAGCCTTATCATTTCAATATGTAATGTACGTTTTCGGTCAAGCAAACTGGCTGAGAAATGGAAGTTGACGCACTTCTACAGGGCACCGTGACACCTAATAATGTTCATAAACTGTAACACAGAGCGGGAGGATTTCACTACAGATGAACAGAACAGAAGGTTCAGAACAGCCAGTGGCTCCTCCTTAATAAATTACTGTAGCCACTTTAGTTTGTGCTTGTGTTACAGGTGGAAATACCATATTTTCTGGAATATAGGTCGCACCTGAATATAGGTCGCACTGTCCAATTATTGCCAAAATTGGAAAAATCCATATACAGGTCACACCTGAATATAGGTTGCACCTAGTGCTGGACAATAATTCAATAACGATAAATATCGCGATATACTTTTATTCAATAACGATGATATGAAGTTTAAGCATATTTTCGATATTTCGATAGGATTTTACAACGTTTCACTGACGTTTTTCTGTTTCTGTTCGGGTTGGAGCGGCTGCTTCAACAACCCGCCCGGACAGAAAAAGCTGTGACACAAAACGTGCGTGGTGACGTCGTTGTTACGCAGCGCTCACTCCAGCAGCAGGCGTTAGCGGTAGCAGGCTAAAAGCTAAGCTAGTCTCCAAAGCGCGTTAAGTTTTCGCTTCAAAACGAGTCAAACGAGTGCTCATGACCGTCAGAATGTGACTGAACAAAGTTTCACAAGCGAAGAGAAAGCAGACGACATCACTGATGAGAGGAAAGACTAATTCGTAGGTGTGGACGTAGTTCGGTTTTGTTAAACTGCAGGTCTCATCTGCAGCGAGTCCTACTCGGTTTCTTTATTTTGCAAAACGTGACAAAGTCGTTCTAACTAGCGGTGGGAACATCTATTCTAACTTGTTTAATCTGAAGAGTTTCCACTCGATAGAATATGAAGAGAGTCAGAAGATGAAGAACAATAAAGTTTGAGCCAACGTGTCCCTGAAACTACGACGTACTGAAACAAACAGCCCCAGCGCTGCATTTTTTTTCCAAAATAAAATTCATCAGAAAAAAAAACACTGAATGAAAATGTGCAGAAAGACGAAAATAGTGTGATAATATCTGCCCTTTGTTTAAAAAATACAAAATAACTACAAACAAACAACAACCTTCTCTTCACCTGCACCACACCTTCCCAACAACTTTGATTTAATCATATTTTAAAACATAGTTTTATAAATGTTTATGGTGATATCAAGTCAACACAATCCTGTTTCCTGATTTACAACTCAGCTCCTTCAAACTAGTCCTAAATGGAGGTTTTACAAACATTTACATTCCCTTCAGGGTTTAATAACTTTAAACAAATTTTAATTGAATATTTGGGGGGTAATTTTTTTTTAGTTTTATACATGACTTGTAAAATACTATGTTCAACCAAATCATAAAATTTTAATAATTTAAACTGATGAAATATTTGTTGGGTGACCATAGCACTTCCTACTAATAATTCTTATAGCTCTTTTTTTATAAAATAAAAACAGGGTTTGTAATAGTTTTACATGCTTTTCCCCAAACTTCAATACAACAGATTAAATATGGAACAATCATTACATTATTCAATATATTCAAAACTTTGTCATTCAAAAACTATTTTACTTTATACAGTAATGCAATTGATTTTGTTATTTTTATTCTTAAGTAATTTCCATGAGATTTCTATGTCAGCTTCTTATAAATAACAACACCCAAAAGTTTTATTTAATTAACTATGAATTTCAATGCTGTAAATTTTAAAGATGTTTAAAGTTAAAACTATTAATATTGACACAGTTGAGAATTTTATGGCAAGAAAGTTCATGCTCAATAATCCACGTACCAAATCCAATAATTCTCAGTCGGGTCATCTGGACAGTTTCTTTTTATAGAAATTGGATGGAGGATGGAGGGTGAAACGTTTCTATAAAAAAGAAAGTGTCCAGATGACCCGACTGAGAATTATTGGGTTGAGAAGTTTATGTTTATTTGATGGTGTCATGGTCTGTCTTCTGTTGTCTGGTGTTTCTGTGTTCTCTCTGTTTGTGTTTCTTTTAGTCTTCTCTTGAGTTTAATTTAGTTCTTTGTCTCCTCTCAGTTGTCTAGTGTCTTTGTCTTGCCCTGTTAAGCTTTCTGTTTTTGTTTCTGTGTTCTGTTTGTTTAGTCAGCTCTTTGTTCCCACTGTGAGGTTGGCTCCCTCTCCTGGACTTTCCATGTGTTTTCCATTCAACCTACCCTGCTCCATTTTAGTTATTTCAGATTTAGTTTATTTCCCTGTCCTGCTCCAGATTAGTTAAATTCCTGTTTAGTTTACTTCTCTGTTCAGCCCCAGTTTAGTTATTCATGTTACATGTTTTAGTTAGTTCCCTTGCCCTGGTCTGTTATTTATTACTTCCCCAAGTGTTCACTCTGGTCCTTCCTGGTGTTGTGCTCCAATCAGTCTGATTATTTTCACCTTTGTCCCAAGCCCTGCCTGTGTGTATATAAGTTCCTCTGTGAGTTCTGTCTTTGTCGGTTCGTCATCGTTTTGGGTTCATCCTAGTCCTGTTCCCCGAGTTCCCTGAGTTATGTGAGTTATGCTGCCATTGTCAGCCTTTTTTCTGTTTGAACAATTAAAGTATTTATTTTTGTACTTTGCCTCCTGAGTCCTGTCTGCAAATGGGTTCTTTCCACGGTCCCTGAGTCAGGACCCTAACAGTACGAACCGACCAGTTTCTGAGCCCAGCAGACAGGTTCTCCTGAGTTTTTTTTGTTTTTGTTTTTTGCTTACCTGTTTTTTGAGTTTTCTTCAAGATGAGGAGAACCACCATCCGATGTGGTACCTATTGGACTAAACCCGTCCTGGACCTGACGGAGTACAGCCAGGCGGTGGAGGTTCTGCCTTCACCTCTCCTGCTGCAGGAGGAGAGAAGGACTAAAGGTAGCCACACAACACCCAGGTCCAGTTTTTCCTCAGCTCCCGTGCCGACTTACTCTGGGTGGACGTCGGGTGAGGACGCAGAGTCAGAGGACGAACTCTGGCTTGCCCCCGTGGTCCACTCACAACCTCGTCGTAAGAGAGGCAAAAACAAGACCCGGAGAGGGTCCACCACACCTCCGGTCCGTCCAGTGGTTCCCGCTCGGTCCGGTGAGACTGAGTCCCCTGTGCCCAGCTCCAATGTCACTGTGGGCGCGGTCCCCGTTGCCTCACCTCCCAGGATTCCGGTGAGGACGAAGCTCGACCCCACACCTCCGACATGTACAGCTGTTCCTGCTCAGTTCGGCGAGACTGGGTCCCACTCGTCCCAGCTCCAGACCAGTGACTTTGCTTCAATAAATCAAACCTTATTACGTTTGCTGACCTCTGCCATGGACAATCCAGACTGTATTAACCTTTTGCTTTCCTCTGCAGAAAGCCTTGTGTTTTCTCAACCTGGTCTGGCCCAGCTTCCTTTTTATAAAGGGCTTTTGAGTGAGATAAGGGCTCTAAAGCCTGCTGCACCAAACTCTCATCCTGTGGCCACAAGCCTCCAGCCTCCTACAGTTAGAGACTCATCTATTGCAGAAACTGCAGTATCTCCTGATTTTCCTGTGTCCCTAGTGTCTGCAGGAGGTCCAGAACCTGCAGCAGGAGGTCCAGAACCTGCAGCAGGAGGTCCAGAACCTGCAGCAGGAGGTCCAGAACCTGCAGCAGGAGGTCCAGAACCTGCAGCAGGAGGTCCAGAACCTGCAGCAGGAGGTCCAGAACCTGCAGCAGGAGGTCCAGAACCTGCAGCAGGAGGTCCAGAACCTGCAGCAGGAGACCCAGAACCTGCAGCAGGAGACCCAGAACCTGCAGCAGGAGACCCAGAACCTGCAGCAGGAGACCCAGAACCTGCAGCAGGAGACCCAGAACCTGCAGCAGGAGACCCAGAACCTGCAGCAGGAGACCCAGAACCTGCAGCAGGAGACCCAGAACCTGCAGCAGGAGACCCAGAACCTGCAGCAGGAGACCCAGAACCTGCAGCAGGAGACCCAGAACCTGCAGCAGGAGACCCAGAACCTGCAGCAGGAGACCCAGAACCTGCAGCAGGAGACCCAGAACCTGCAGCAGGAGACCCAGAACCTGCAGCAGGAGACCCAGAACCTGCAGCAGGAGACCCAGAAACTCCAGTGTCTTTGGAAGGTGCCTCCCAGGAAGGAGCCCCTCCTGTCTCCTGTGCCGAGGGGGTCCCGGAGGACCTTCTTCCTGTATCCTGTGCCGAGGGGGTCCCGGAGGACCTTCCTCCTGTATCCGGTGCCGAGGGGGTCCCAGAGGACCTTCCTCACGTCTCCTGTACCGAGGGGGTCCTGGAGGACCCTCCTCACGTCTTCTGCAGTCCTGAGGCCTCGCCTTCGTCGTCTGCGGCTCCTGTGGCCTCGCCTTCGTCGTCTGCGGCTCCTGTGGCATCACCTTCGTCGTCTGCGGCTCCTGTGGCCTCGCCTTCGTTGTCTGCGGCTCCTAGGGTTTCATCTTCGCCGTTTGCAGTTCCTCTGGTCCCCGTGTTGTCTGCTATGGTCTCCAAGGCTCCTCGTGCGGGACGGCCTCCCGGACGTCCGCCTGGACTGGCTCCTGGCGATGGACGGACTCCCGGTCGACCGCCTGACCTGGCTCCTGGCGATGGACGGCCTCCCGGTCGACCGCCTGACCTGGCTCCTGGCGATGGACGGCCTCCCGGTCGACCGCCTGACCTGGCTCCTGGCGATGGACGGCCTCCCGGTCGACCGCCTGACCTGGCTCCTGGCGATGGACGGCCTCCCGGTCGACCGCCTGACCGACTTCTGCTTGATGGACGGTCTCCCGGTCAGCCGCCCGCCCGGCCACTCTTCTGTTTTTGAACGTTGCCCAGGTCTTGCCCTGTCGGTTTTTGTTTAGTTTGTTCTGGCCCTCCGTCCTTGTGTTTTCCCCCATCCTCCCGCCCGTTCTGTGTTTGTGCTTTGTGGGACGTCAGGTGACGTCCCTTGAGGGGGAGGTTCTGTCATGGTCTGTCTTCTGTTGTCTGGTGTTTCTGTGTTCTGTCTGTTTGTGTTTCTTTTAGTCTTCTCTTGAGTTTAATTTAGTTCTTTGTCTCCTCTCAGTTGTCTAGTGTCTTTGTCTTGCCCTGTTAAGCTTTCTGTTTTTGTTTCTGTGTTCTGTTTGTTTAGTCAGCTCTTTGTTCCCACTAGTGCATTAACAGAGTACCCGAGTTTTCGACAACTCGAGTGCTTTGACTTCTATCGAGGCTTTTTTGTCCACCTCGGGTAGCCGTAGTGACGTCACATTTCACATTTCACAGCGCGCGGGGCAGCTTTTAGCTTTTAGTAGACGCTACAAAATGGATTCCTGTGTGCGCACGGATGTTAATGGAGCAGGCCGTCTTGTCAAAAAGGTAAAACAGTTTATAATTTTATAAAATGCGCTACTTCGTGTTGACTTTCTTTGTAGTAGATTGTGACAGCAGAGGGCAGTGTTGCAATGCAGGTCCCATATTATAACACGGCCGAAACGGCTTCCTGTCTCTCGTTTCACAAACAAAAAAAAACAAATATTCATCTCTCTAGAGCTACCAAAAACCTATAAACACAATCTCTAAAAGTAAACCTAAATTGCACAGCTGCAGGCGGTGGTACGGTGTGGCTGTGGCCCCATTTGTTTTTTAAGTTTCGGTTTTCAGCGCATTACTTTCACTTTTAAAATTAATAATAATAACTAATAGTTTTGTTTTTCCTGTGACTTATCTGCAGTATGATACATGATAGGAGCATAATAAATGCTCCCAATGTTTTGTTGGTCTTTTTTTTCTTTTTGTAAAGACGTTTTTAGGCATTTATATTTATTTATTTATTTTGCATCGTAAGACACTGTGACGTCATCGGCTACTCGAGCGTCGTTCGAGTTTTTTTATGTTAATGTCGAGGTTAAAAATTATGTACTCGTTCAACCCCTAGTTCCCACTGTGAGGTTGGCTCCCTCTCCTGGACTTTCCATGTGTTTTCCATTCAACCTACCCTGCTCCATTTTAGTTATTTCAGATTTAGTTTATTTCCCTGTCCTGCTCCAGATTAGTTAAATTCCTGTTTAGTTTACTTCTCTGTTCAGCCCCAGTTTAGTTATTCATGTTACATGTTTTAGTTAGTTCCCTTGCCCTGGTCTGTTATTTATTACTTCCCCAAGTGTTCACTCTGG
Source organism: Garcialebias charrua (assembly GCA_038048925.1). Classification (NCBI taxonomy): domain Eukaryota; kingdom Metazoa; phylum Chordata; class Actinopteri; order Cyprinodontiformes; family Rivulidae; genus Garcialebias; species Garcialebias charrua. The sequence goes on along the minus strand of JBBPBX010007578.1, from coordinate 54,176 downwards.
TCCTTCCTGGTGTTGTGCTCCAATCAGTCTGATTATTTTCACCTTTGTCCCAAGCCCTGCCTGTGTGTATATAAGTTCCTCTGTGAGTTCTGTCTTTGTCGGTTCGTCATCGTTTTGGGTTCATCCTAGTCCTGTTCCCTGAGTTCCCTGAGTTATGTGAGTTATGCTGCCATTGTCAGCCTTTTTTCTGTTTGAGCAATTAAAGTATTTATTTTTGTACTTTGCCTCCTGAGTCCTGTCTGCAAATGGGTTCTTTCCACGGTCCCTGAGTCAGGACCCTAACAGATGGTGATTTCCATCTTTTTGGAGGCTAAATACAAATACAAGGAGAACATTAATTTATTTGTATAGTTTATAGTTTTTTTTAGGCTTTTATATTGTTTATATTGATATCGAATTATATCGTTATCGACCAAAATTAAGAACTATATCGTGATAAAAATTTTGGCCATATCGTCCAGCCCTAGTTGCACCTACGTCAAAATGTGGACCGTGTTTAGCTCTGCTGCAAATGTCTCTTCCACAGGAGCGCACAGCAAGGCTTTTAAGAAGATTAACACTTAAAAACAATTATTTGTTTGATAAAAATTATAGCAAATATGTGTCTGAGCTGAACTTTTCTTTAATAAATGAATAATTTTAGCAGGATAAACACCTAAAAAATATATTTGTTAGCTGACATTATTGTAAGAGTGTGTCTCAGTTTAATTTTTGTTAATAAATGATTACAAATCAGCTTATTTTATAAAAAGCCATAAATAGGTCACACCTGAATATAGGTCGCAGGGCATGCAAAAATGATAAAAATCCGCAACCTATATTCCGGAAAATACGGTAACTAGAAGCTGGGTTACTGCACTTCTTTCTACCCGGCACACACATTGCTCACATAAAACCTTTACAATTGCCAATTACCCGGTACCTAAAAGGAAGCAAATTGTTTTAACGCCACACTTTTTTGAGACTGATGTCATCACCCAACAATAGTACAGATAATTTAAGGGTAATTTTGACAAGAGAAGCTCCATGTTTCCATCTGCATTGCAGAGACCTGCTGTAACCAGAGACAGACCAGGTGAGGCATGTTCACAGGAAGTAAACAACTACACCAACACATAGGTGTCTTTACTCCACTTTTACCTTCTGCGGTGTGGGTTTTACTGGAATATACGTAACATATAATGTTACTATATGCCATCCTGAATAAATATTCTTCCCATTGAAAAAACATTTGAACTGATTGGGAAAAAATGGCCTTTGAAAAGAAGGATCAGTACTGAGTAATGCTTTGACCTATTTTTGTTGAGAAGAAGCTTTTAGCTCTGCGTAAGTACTGGTATTGTCAGCTGCCACCAGCTAAAAATTCAAAAGTGTTGTATAAACATGTTTATTATGTATACAGACACACAAGGACTGTCGTAGATCTTATCATTGTATGTTGTAGTTTTAAACAACTGTAGGTTTATAGCACATTTTGCTAAAGGTAATTAAAGGTGATTTAAAATGCAACTAGTGCAGCTTTACTCTAGACATTTCAAAGTCAGGTACAATTGAAACTTTAATATTTCACCACATAGAGATAGCTTTTTGTACAATTTCAGTTTAAAGAAAGTTTAACTCCAGCAGGAATGATGAGCTAATGACTACGGTAGTTTGAACAAAGACTAAAGTGTAATGTTGCCATCGTAAAACAGCTTCAATCTAAACACAAAAAGAATCACAGCAATTCAAACAAATATTATTTTACACACCTTACACCACAGTCAGTTTTACAAAACAACGGTTTGCATTGAATTCGGATGTTATTTTCAAATGCAAATTGCAGCAGCAGCAAGCTGTAGCACTTCAATTCAATTCAGATTATTTATATAGGGCCAAGTCACAACAGAAGTCATCTCAGGGCACTTGTGCAGTCTGGGACACTTCTAGCGGAAACGTCATATTTCTCCAGGAATAAACACGTAATGCAAAACTGACAGTTTTAAAACTGTGTTTATAAGACTGACAGGTGGTTTTAGGAAATCGTACCACACTCCCTGATCTGTGGAGATAAACGGTATCTGCTCTGTGAGCCTCAAAAACTTAAATTAAAGCAGAGGGAGGAGGAACTATTTACCAGAAGAGCTGTTTAATTTGACGTAATGACGTGGCTCTGAGTCTGGGGAAAACAAAACTGGTTAGAGGAAAGTTAAAAAACAGTTCTAGCACCAGCACCATATTAGTTAAAACAATATAATTCTCCAAATTGAGACTTCAGGACCGATCTATATTTGTTTAGATATTCTTCATCATGTAAACATAACCCCCCACTTTAAAAGGCTCAAATATCCCTTTAGTTTCCAAAAAAGTGTAATATACAGTATGTAAAGTAACACCCTCCTCCTAAATACCTCTAAACAAGTACCTGTACTTTATTTAAACCAATAAATTAACTGATTGGTACTCTATTTATCAAAAGCTTATGACCTGGAGTGATATATTTGAATAATTGTTTCAAATACCTATCCTGAAAACTTTTATTTTTATGGGCAATATTCCCCAAAACGGATTGAAGTGTGAGAATGAACAGCAATCAAAACGCCTCCATTCATAAAGTTCTGAGAAACTTCAAGGCAACCTTGATGTCTTGAACCACTTTGGCTGTGTTGCCTGGGAGGAGTCGACGAGGGAGAGGATGGCCCCCAGAAACCATCTTATCAACAGCAAACTGGTTGGTCCACTGTAGGAGTGTACTGCTTACGTGGGAAAACAGTTTGTTTGTGACTCCTCAGACTGATGAAGCTCTTCGGATGGAGGGCGAAATGTCTCAACAACAACAAAAAAGAAAATGTCCAGATGACCTGGCTAAACGTTGTTAGGTTTTGGTTTCTGCAGTGCAGCTGCTGACCTCAATTTAATTTCTGTTTATCCTGAAAATGAGAACTCATGAGTTTAAAGCTGTAACAGGATGTTATTTATCCTCTGATAAAATCGGATGTATTGACAGAGAGCATCTCACCTGTTGACTTGGGCAACGTGTTGGTCGTGTGCTCTGGACTGTCTGCAGGTTGAACATTAAACATATGAATGGCTAAAATAGCATAATAAAAAAAAAACGAAAACAATGGTGAAAACGGTGACTTATTTTCCAACCTTGCAAAATGTGTTCATTGTTACCGATCTTTTCAGTTCTCTGTTTGATCTCTAATGATTAATAAAACTTACCTCACCCAACAAAATGAATATGAGCTGCACAACAAATGGAACAACACAAACCAGAAGTGAAATGCAGTGGCCATGTTTCCCAGAGCAGAGGGTGAAAACAAGCCCCGCCCCTTTCCCCCTCCTCACCGAATGAAGGTGGAGTTTGTTACCACGGTAACAAGAAAGCGAAATGCAGTTACGTATTTGGTCCATTGGTCCACTGAGTTATAGGCATTTATTAAGTCGATAAACAAAGTGTGACACCCTAATGGCTTTCTTTGGCCTCACACACCTGGGTTATCAAAACCCAATAGGCGATAAAATGTTAATAAAACCGAAGGGAGCGTTTTCTCAAGGTAAGAGCTAACAGATTAGCTTAGCAACAGCATACAAGAGCCATAAGTAGCTTATTAAGTTATTAGGTTGGCTATAAACAATAGTTTAGAAAAACTCTTCGATATCTGGAGGAGTTAAAATCCACTTACTGGTAAATGTTAAGCTATTATCTACTATCAACTAATCTATATCTATAATTATATATATATATACACTGTAGCCTATATATAATATCTATAATCTATAATAAAGGTTGAATGAATGGTATAGTAATCTTGACAATGTCATCATTCTTTGTTGAAACCAGGTCTCTCTTGTAAGTCCTCAAGGCTCAATTGGATTAACCTGTCTAAATAAAGGTTGAATGAAAAAAATCTATATTTTTTATTATTTGTCAGATATTTTCAAAATTCTTCTTCTTCTTTCGGCTGTTCCCTCTTCAGGGGTCTCCACAGCGAGTCATCCTCCTCCACCTCACTCTGTCCTCTGCATCCTCTGTCCTCACTCCAACTACCTTCATGTCCTCACTAACTGCACTGTGTGTGTGTATATATATATATACACAGTATATA
>JBBPBX010007578.1:26864-42347 GCA_038048925.1 Garcialebias charrua | reverse complement strand
TATGTTTCTTGGACTAGTTGTGTTGAAATTAACTCCACTGTTGTTGTGTTTTTTTAAACCACTAACACTCTTGTTTCTGTTGCACCTTAATGAGCCTCTTTGCATCTCATCGCCACAAAATGAAACTCCAGCATCAGTGCTTCACTGAGGAAGTCTGCAATTTCCTCTGATTGTTGATGAAACTTACTTTATCCTCAGTTTTTTAGTATATATTTTCTCCATGTTAAATCTGACATTTAAAAAAATCTGTTTTGAAATTCCACAGATGACGGCAGATTCCCATGGGCTCACCACCTGTGGGAGGGGCCAAAGGGGTCGGGTGCAATGTGAGATGGGTGGTGGCCGAGGGCGGGGACCCTGGCGGTCTGATCCTCGGCTACAGAAGCTGGCCATTGGGACATGGAATGTCACCTCTCTGGTGGGGAAGGAGCCTGAGCTAGTGTGTGAGGTTGAGAGGTTCCGACTAGAAATAGTCGGACTCACCTCAACGCATGGCTCTGGCTCTGGAACCAGTTTCCTTGAGAGGGGTTGGACACTCTTCCACTCTGGAGTTGCCCCTGGTGAGAGGCGCCGAGCAGGAGTGGGCATACTGGTTGCCCCCCATCTTGGTGCCTGTACGTTGGGGTTCACCCCGGTGAACGAGAGGGTAGCCTCCCTTCGCCTACGTGTGGGGGGACGGGCTCTGACTGTTGTTTGTGCCTATGCACCAAACGGCAGCTCAGACTACCCACCCTTTTTGGAGTCCTTGGAGGGGGTATTGGAGAGTGCGCCTCCTGGGGACTCCCTTGTTCTACTGGGGGACTTCAACGCTCACGTGGGCAATGACAGTGAGACCTGGAGGGGTGTGGTTGGGAGGAACGGCCCCCCTGATCTGAACCAGAGTGGTGTTCTGTTATTGGACTTCTGTGCTCGTCATGGATTGTCCATAACGAACACCATGTTTAAGCATAAGGGTGTCCATATGTGCTCTTGGCACCAGGACACCCTAGGTCGCAGTTCGATGATCGACTTTGTTGTCGTCTCATCTGATCTGCGGCCGCATGTCTTGGACACTCGGGTGAAGAGAGGGGCGGAGCTGTCAACTGACCACTACCTGGTGGTGAGTTGGCTCCGATGGTGGGGGAGGATGCCGGTCAGACCTGGCAGACCCAAACGTATTGTGAGGGTCTGCTGGGAACGTCTGGCAGAGTCTCCCGTAAGACGGAGCTTTAACTCCCACCTCCGGGAGAGCTTTGAACACGTTCCGAGGGAGGCGGGGGACATGGAGTCCGAGTGGGCCGTGTTCCGCGCCTCTATTGTCGAGGCAGCTTATCGGAGCTGTGGCCGCAAGGTTGTTGGTGCCTGTCGTGGTGGCAACCCTCGAACCCGGTGGTGGACACCGGCAGTGAGGGATGCTGTCAGGCTGAAGAAGGAGTCCTATTGGGCCTTTTTGGCTTGTGGGACCCCGGAAGCAGCTGATAGGTACCGGCAGTCCAAGCGGCATGCGGCTCGGGTGGTTGCTGAGGCAAAAACTCGGGCGTGGGAGGAGTTCGGAGAGGCCATGGAGAATGACTTCCGTACGGCTTCGAGGCGATTCTGGTCCACCATCCGGCGTCTCAGGGGGGGAAAGAGGTACGAGACCAACACCATTTATGGTGGAGGTGGCGTGCTGCTGACCTCAACTCGGGATGTTGTGAGTCGGTGGGCGGAATACTTCGAAGACCTCCTCAATCCTACTGGCACGTCTTCCACTGAGGAAGCAGAGCCTGGGGACTTTGGGTCGGGTTCTCCGATCTCTGGTGCTGAGGTCGCCGAGGTGGTTAAAAAGCTCCGCGGTGGCAAGGCTCCGGGGGTGGATGAGATTCGCCCGGAGTTCCTTAGGGCTCTGGATGTTGTAGGGTTGTGTTGGCTTACGCGACTCTGCAATATCGCGTGGACATCGGGGGCAGTTCCCTTGGATTGGCAGACTGGGGTGGTGGTTCCCCTATTTAAAAAGGGGGACCGTAGGGTGTGTTCCAACTATAGGGGGATCACACTCTTAAGCCTCCCTGGTAAGGTCTATTCAGGGGTTCTGGAGAGGAGGGTCCGTCGGATAGTCGAACCTCGGATTCAGGAGGAGCAGTGTGGTTTTCGTCCTGGTCGTGGAACACTGGACCAGCTCTACACCCTCAGCAGGGTCCTGGAGGGTGCGTGGGAGTTTGCCCAACCAGTTTACATGTGCTTTGTGGACTTGGAGAAGGCATTCGACCGCGTCCCTCGGGGGGTTCTGTGGGGGTACTCCGGGAGTATGGGGTACCAGGCCCTTTGATAAGGGCTGTTAGGTCCCTGTACGACCGGTGTCAGAGCTTGGTCCGCATTGCCGGCAGTAAGTCAGGCTCGTTTCCGGTGAGAGTTGGACTCCGCCAAGGTTGCCCTTTGTCACCGATTCTGTTCATAACTTTTATGGACAGAATTTCTAGGCGCAGCCAAGGTGTTGAGAGGATCCGTTTTGGTGACCTTAGAATCGCTTCTCTGTTTTTTGCAGATGATGTGGTCCTACTGGCTTCATCAGTTCGTGATTTACAACTTTCACTGGAGCGGTTTGCAGCCGAGTGTGATGCGGCCGGGATGAGGATCAGTTCCTCCAAATCCGAGGCCATGGTCTTGAGCCGGAAAAGGGTAGCATGCCCTCTCCGGGTCGGGGAGGAGGTCCTGCCCCAAGTGGAGGAGTTTAAGTATCTCGGGATCTTGTTCACGAATGAGGGAAAACTGGAGCGTGAGATCGATAGGCGGATAGGTGCAGCGTCCGCAGTGAAGCGGGCGCTGTACCGGTCTGTCGTGGTGAAGAGAGAGCTGAGTCAAAAGGCAAAGCTCTCAATTTACCGATCGATCTACGTTCCCACCCTCATCTATGGTCATGAGCTTTGGGTTATGACCGAAAGAACAAGATCTCGGATACAAGCGGCTGAAATGAGTTTTCTCCGCAGGGTGGCTGGACTCTCCCTTAGAGATAGGGTGAGAAGCTCAGTCATCCGGGAGGGACTCGGAGTAGAGCCGCTGCTTCTCCACATCGAGAGGAGCCAGTTGAGGTGGCTCGGGCATCTGGTTAGGATGCCTCCTGGACGCCTCCCTGGTGAGGTGTTCCGGGCACGTCCCACCGGGAGGAGACCCAGAGGAAGACCCAGGACGCGCTGGAGGGACTATGTTTCTCGGCTGGCCTGGGAACGCCTTGGGATTCCCCCGGAGGAGCTGCTCCAAGTGGCTGGGGAGAGGGAAGTCTGGGCCTCCCTACTTAGGCTGCTACCCCCGCGACCCGACCCCGGATAAGCGGAAGAAGATGGATGGATGGATGGACGGCAGATTCATTCTCCCTCCGTTTTCTAACTTGTGCGCCACTGACGGCAGGTGTTTGTTTTTGCACCTGTCTGTGTGCATTCATTCGTCTGTCAGTTTATCAAAATAACTCACAAAGCTTTGGACTGATTTGTGAGGAAACTCTCAGAAAGTGATCGTCGGACGCAATCACCCCAACTGAAAATGGCTGCCATCGCTAACTGACATTAGCCAGCACCAAAATGTCTAACTGTTAATTTTACAGATGCTAATGGTTGATGTGAGAGTAGCTGAGAGTCATCCATAATACAAATATTATTTACAAGGTTTGGTAAAAATATCCAGAACTCCATTCTTCTTAATTCCTGTCGTAAAACATTATTCTAAACTCTGGCACGAAACTCGCCGAGCAACAAGCAATTATTATTCAACTTGGTAACGTGTCCATTTTAATATTATTAATTGTTCCTGAGAAAATGAGCATTGTAATTTATAAATTGTAGAGCGACACTAATTTAAAACAACTTTGTTATTAAGGATTATTTTTGTTAGTACCGTATTTTCCGGACTATAGGTCACGGCTTTTTGCCTAATTTGCAGGCCCTGCGACCTATAGTCAGGTGAGACCTATTTATGGATTTTCCCCCATATTTTTAGACCAATTTTTGGCTCAGATGTGACCGTTTTTCATTTTGGCAGAAAATGGTGCAGTACCACTTTTGTCCGCTAGGGGACACTTCCAGAGAGTCCACCGACCGTTTCCAGCTCATGTGTCCGAAAAAAAGCCTCCTCTGCTCGAATTGACTCTGTCGCTGCCCGGCCTCCTGCTCTGGAGGTAACTACTGTTAGCTCTGTGTTTGTTAGCTGTTTGTTTGCAAGATACGTCAAGAACCACTCGGCGGATTTTTCTAAAACGTACAGAATGTAATCACTGTATGGACATTTACAAGTGAGTAGCTTTATTAGATGTATGAGATTAAAAAAAACGATCTTTTATTAGCGGTTAGCTACCGTAAACAGATACCTACTATTTAGATATAGTATAGCTCATAAACCACTCGGTGGATATTTTCTCTGCTCCCAGAGTGTAATTATATGGCTTTACTTTACAAACTGTTGCCCTGGATGAAACATTTGAGATAAAATTCAATTTTTTTATTCGCGTTTTGAGAGACAGACTCGTCTCGGTTAGCATTCGTTTTATTTCTGTTTATAACGTTATAAATAGCTCAGAAACCACTCGGTGGATAATTTTTCTGCTGCCAGAGTGTAATTATATGGCTTTACTTTACAAACTGTTGCCCTGGATGAAACATTTGCGATAAAATTTGATTTTTTTAATTCGTTGTTTTAGACGGAATCGTCTCGTATTAGCTTCCGTTTTATTTCCGTGTATATTTTAGCAAATAGCTAATAAACCACTCGGCTAATAAACCACTAACCCTTGTGCTATAATGTCAGCTATAATTTTTAGCAAACAAATAATTGTTTTTACCGTGTTAATCTTCTTAAAAGCCTTGTTGTTCTCCTGTGGCAGACATTTGCAACAGAGCTAAACACTCGGTCCATATTGCCGGGCTGTTTCAGCGGTGACGCGTCACGTCAGCGGTGACGCGTCACGTTAGCGGTGGATGACGCGTTATGTCGGCGGTGACGTAGGTGCGACCTATATTCCGGTGCAATCTATTTATGGATTTTTCCAATTTTTTGGCAATAATTGGACAATGCGACCTATATTCCTGTGCGATCTATAGTCCGGAAAATACGGTACCATGTTTTCTGGCAAATAAGTCGCCATTTTTTGCATAGATTTGTCAGTCCTGTGACTTATTTGCCGAAGCGACTATACAATATACGTTTTTTTTCCCATATTCGTAACGCAATTTTTGACTGACGCTTTGAATTTCTAAGAACTGCAATGAGTCCTCCCGTGTGTGCTCGCTTCACTCAGCTGGTGCAGGCGGAGGAGAGCTAGTGATTCCGACTACGATGGATGGATGGCGCCGTGCCGCCCAGGCAAAATGAAGCAGTTTTGACCGTTAAATAAACTCATAATAAACGCAACGGGTCAACAGTGACGTATAGTAAATGTGACACACGCTGAAGCAACTTATTTTTTTTCCTTTTCATGATTCTTTTTTTGACTGATGCGACGTATACGCCAGAAAATACAGTATATATTTTACGTATACTGTAAATATATGACCACACATAAGGGCTTATATTTTTCAGTTTTATTCTTTTTCTTCAAGGGGAAATGTTATTTTTCTCTTAGTCATAGTCCTCGACTCCTCCTGACCCTCCGTTCAGCAACACACTCCCCTTTCAACTCCTCCACCTCAGGGAAAACACAAACCAAACAAAAAGAAACAATAACGGAAGGATTCATCAGGCCTGAGCAAAACACTGTTTCAGTAGTATGGGGACGACATTTCTCCCCACTCGTCCCCCGTCTCCCACCTACAAAAAAAAAAAAAAAAAAAAGTCATTCCAAGAGTCAACAATCAGCACAAGTCTATGGACGGCCGGTAGAAATAGAATACATACAATGAAAATCTTTATAAAGTCGTGTCCACTCTATAAATCTGTCATCGCTCACAGTTGGTGTGAACGTTATCTGTTACATGTCTGTCCTCTGGAGCTCCCACCACGCCCCGGGCCCAAATGATCATTGCACAGGAGAGACCAGTAGCACAGCTGGCTCTGGTACAAACATGATCAACTGTTCGATTTCTGCCGACGAGTGCGAGGGAAGAGCTTCATCAGTGCTGATCCCCCGTCGCAAAGAGCTGCGCTTAGAGATTGACTGTTACCTGAAAACTACTGTACTGTTGACAAGCCCTTATCTCCCCTCGTCCTCCACCCGAGCACCAGCAGCGCAGGCAGGGTGAACAGGCACACGTCTCCTTTATGGATTCCTTCTCTTAACTTAAGGCAATACATTTTGATAAATGAATAAATGGAGGGAGTGATGCAAGAAGTCAACGGCCTGCTTATCCTGCCTCGTCCTCTTCACACGCAGAAACATCAAGGGTTTTGTTTACTGCTGTGCTTAGTTTGTTTGAACCAAACACCATTTTAGGTTCTGCTGCAAAGGTCATGATCACGTGTCCCGACGTAAACAGCAGAACCCGACAGCTGCAGTCGATCAGTCGGTACCAGCCAGCTTGAGCTTTAAAAACTGGTGTTTTACAACAAAAAAGAAGAAGAAAAGTGCTGTTCTTTTTATCCGTTTTCATCAGAATGGAATCATCATATTAAGCATAATAATTAACCAGAATCATCAACATCATCATAATAATAATAACACTAAGAATATACAAATGATGGGTACAGAATTTATACAAAATACCCTACGCTGAAACAAAAGAACATAAATGAAAACGAACCACAGTAAGACATGCTCTAAAGCAGTTATGTTTGGCAAGAAAGCAGTTTTGTTGTATCATAAAAACCTCACAGTGAAAATAGTTATGCCCCTTCAGGATTACAAAGCACAGTATTCAGTCAAAATCAATATTTCTGCTTCATTCTTCTTCTTCACAGAAGAATCAGGCTGCGCGGTGTTGAAATCCAAAGTTTAACTCTCCCTTCCCCAGCGACTCTCCGATATGTTCCTTCACCTCCACCCGCTCCAAAAAGTACCGCTCTGAGCGACGGTCGGACTGAAACCAGCAGCCCACTGGTCAACCTCTGAGGAACCGATCCGAAAGAAAGAACCGACTCTGAGCTCGAGCTTGTTCCAGATTAAAATTTAAATCTCAGGAACTTTAGTCCGTTTTTATTTTCAATTTCATCAGGTTGTGGGGAAAATTTGATCATTCGGAGGTAAAAAATCTGCTCTCTGCTGCCTAAATGACAGATAAAATAAATAAACTACACCATTTATGGAAGTGACGGGGCATCCTTCACTGCCAGAGGTTGGTTGGGCAAAAAGGTGGAGAGTTCAGGCCCTCCGCCCACAGCTCGGAGGTGGTGATCATTGCTGACTTTAGCGAGAACAGTTCGGCATGTCCTTGCTTTTAATAAATACTTTAGTCTTTGGTCAATATATTCCTCCTCGTTTTATACATACAGTCATACACACACAAATATGCATTTACATACACACTTATCAACGTGTAATAAACTGGATATTTGTGCACGTATGTGTTCACACGTTTTCATAAAGGACCTTTAGCACAAAACATCGAGACTGAAATAAATAATTAATGCAGAAACAAAGCATGAGTACCTGTTCATAATTCATGTGAAATTAAAAATGACCCCAAAAAAAAAGAAGTAAAAAAATAAAACACAAATTGAAATAAAAAACAAGGTAGCCTTATGTACAGCGTTGCTCGTCATTTTCAACACAGGCTAAAAGGCATTGTTTTTAAATAAACAGACTTTGCATCTTTCAAGAAGCCTGAGAGAGAGGCTAGACATGAGAAAAACACGCGTCCTTCCACATGTACGAGGGCCGACGTGGCTGTCAAACAACAAATTCCTCTTCTCACTGAGAGCACGTCCCTCCTGGAGTCCAAAACGTCCCGTCGTCCTCTTTGCTTGAAATTCAAGTGATGGCGATTGTAGTTGTTTTAGCTGTTGGCTCGCACTGTGAGCGCTTGCTCAGCGGTGCTGTGTCCTCCCACAGGGCGTCGTCCCGGCGTCTGCCGCTGCTGTCGCGGCCGCTAACTGTTGGGAGGCCCGTCGTTCAGGAAGTAGGTGGTCATTTCCCCTTTACCTTTGACCTTAACCACTCCACGACACTCCAGAACGTAGCCTTTGTTTGCAAGCACCTGGTAGAGGTCTGTGGTCACCTGAGGAACAAATACGTATTTAGCTGATAAATCAGATAAACACCAAGCATGTCAAGTCAGTGGCAAGAACGATGCTGACTTTTAATTTTTTTAATGTTTTATCAGAAACCTGCACCTTCTAATGAGTGCTGGGGAGTTAAAATGATGCAAGTAATGACCCGAGTAATACAAAACAAATGCAAAAAAGTTTCAAACAAAAAAACTGGACTTTATTTGTAACTGAAGACGTTTCGCTTCTCAATTCAAAGAAACAAGGAGTGTGGGATTCAAGTTATAAAGCTGTGGTGTTCTGTAAACTTGCATAATGTAAACTTACAGGTGTGCAGTGGAGAGCGTCCTGTGCTCCAGCATCAACGTGTGGCATGGAGGCTGCACAGTTGCAGAGAGAAAAGCTCTGCAGAGAGTGGTGAAGGCTGCACAGAAGTCTGTGGGAGTCAGTCTCCCCACCATCACAGACATTTACACCTCCAGATGCAGAAAAAGAGCCACCTGCATCATGAAAGACCTCACTCACCCAGCACACTCACTCTTTGCACCACTCCCCTCGGGACGGAGGTTGAGGAGCATCAAATGTAGAACCACTAGACTGAGAAACAGCTTCTACCCTGAGGCTGTCAGACTCATGAATAAATAAATAATAAGAATAAACACTGCAAAATGTCACATCATACTGATACTGATCTGTTTCTTGTTGCTGCGTTCATCTGTGACCATCTGCTCATGTTCGTGCTGCTGTTTATAATGATGTTTTTCTACTACATTAGGGCTTAGTGTATTACTAGCTGATGTCTCTCTTAGTTAATCCTAGATGTTATTATTGTATTTCTCTTGCATTTGTTGTTGGATGTAACTGGGACCCTGTGTACATAATCTCGTTTTCAACACATGTACTACATGCGGTGCAAATGACAATAAATTCTCTCTGACTCTGACTCTGACTCTGATAATGGAGATTGCTGTATGCAGATTGACCTCTCACTCCACAAAAGAGGATCGTTATGGTCGTTGTTAGCCTAACGACCGAGGTCAATCTGCATGTGTCAATCTCAGTTACAAATAAAGTCCAGTTGTTTTGTTTTTAATTTTGGGGGGGATTTACCGTGTCCTGGATGACTGAAAATCTTCATCAGCGAATTAAAAAACAAAGTTTAATTTCTGCAAGTTTTATCAAAAACACATCCACTGGTTCAGGATATATTTTGCTAAAACAAAAACTCACAGAAAGTCATGAGCAAAACTATTTTTCACCTGCTGCTGAATGTGAAAGGACAAATTAAAAAAAGGTGGCATTTGACATTATATAAAAATCAAATAACAGAAATACGTCACACAATCTCATGAATGTTTGTGACACATTTTTATATTTCAGCCTGTTTGATCAGTTTTTGGTCTTTCTCCACTTTTAGAAAAAACCCATCACTAACAGCTTCTTACATTTTATTTGTCAAGACATTTTGGAGTAAAATGGCTGTTTCAGTGGTCCACATCTGTTTCTGAGTACTGTAATTGTGAAATTAAGCATTTTTTAGAGTCAGTTTATACCAAATAAACTCTAACAAAATACCTGAAACCAGAACTTCCTGGTTCTGTCTGTAGTTGACTGACGTGTAGATATATATCCACATTAGAATATAAAGGTATTACTAAATAATGGTGTCTATAAAATGCTTTCCTGACATTGAATTCCCTTTTAACTATTAGCACCATAAAACCTACCTGTATACAGTCGGGTACTCCTGTGCTGTCCATGCGACTGGCCACGTTGACTGTGTTTCCCCAGATGTCGTACTGAGGCTTCCGAGCCCCAATAACTCCCGCCACCACTGGCCCGATGTTCAGACCTGCTCAGTAAACACACAAAGATGGATCACAGTGACATGAGCTGCTCTGAACGTGTCTCAGAGGGCTTTCTGCTTCCCGTTCCTCACCTATCTTCATCTGGAAGTTGTTGAAGGAATGCTCGTTGATGTATTTCATCTGTTCTCTGAGTCTCATGGCGTAGTCTGCCAGCGCAGTAATATGAGTGCGACCCTCTTTGTCATACGTAGAGTCGTTAAGGCCGGAGGCCGCCATGTACGTGGAGCCAATGGTCTTGATCTTCTCTAGCTGCCTGTACTTCTCTTCACTGATGATCTGAGGTGTTAAGAAAAGACAGATGAAGATTCTTGACTCCCAAAGATCTAGGCTCAGCTTAAAAACAACAACAAAACAGTTTTTACCTCATCGAAATCTGCGATGATCTCGTTAAGCAGCCGGAGACACTCCACTCCTTCGTTGTTGGCCTCTAGCTCCACGTAGAACTCTGAGAAGTTGCTGATGGAGGCGAACATGACAGCCACACACTCGCAGGACTGGTAGTACAGCTCGTCGTTGCGCCGCTCTCGAGCCAAGAAGTGAGCAGCTACGTCCTTGGGTAGGATGTTATGAAGGAGGCGACGGTTGTAGGCCTGCAGCTCCTCCATATCCTCCTTCTCCTCGGTGGCCTGAGAGTGAGGGTGGTTAAGAAGATTTGAGCAGCCTTTACGAAATAAACGTGGACAAACAGAACATCTGTGGACCAAATGTGTTCGAACTCTGGAACCTGTACCTGTAACTTCCAAAGGAAGTCGAGGCGTGCGGTGGACTCGACCTGCTGTGCGTGCAGGTACAGAGCCAGGACAAAGACTGTGAGGATCACTGGAGTCATGACCCGGAGGGACACTTTGGTCACAACAAATGGGCTGAAAATGACCAAACAGAGTTTAAATAAAGTAAAAATTTACAGTTTCAAGCAAAAAAAAAAGAAAAGAAAATATAAAGAACAATATATATGTATATATATTTTCTTTTTTTTTTCTTTTTAAAGAATATTCAAAACCTTCAATTAGGTAAGGATTACAATCTGTTTGAAATTAAGCATCTTACCACTGGTTTGTAGTTTCATTGAAACTGGACCTAAAATAAAAATAAATCCTGATGAGAACAACTGAAGTTAAAAAATCTATTATTTTAATGATCTTATAAAATAATAAAACAAATATTGACATCAATGTTTCAATTAATATTTAAACAAGATGGAAAAGTAGAGTCTAGTTTTAGCCTCTTTTAGTTTTTAGTTTGAACCCAGTCAGCCACAACCTGACTGAGAGGAGGAAGACAAACGTTCCTGAAGATCGTATCACACAGAAAACACTTTCCAACAAGACAAATTATATTTCCTGTGAAAATGCAGGACAAATGCTTATTGCTGAATGATTTTAGCTGAAAGCTGCTGAAGAACCTTTACCAAAAAGTAGTATGCAAGTATCCTTAAAGTATACTAATACTAGTTCACTTCTATTGGTGAAGGCTAGTGTTCGCGCACCCTCTCCCAATTCACTTCTACTGGTGAAGGCTAACGTTTGCGCACCCTCTCCCAATTCACTTCTTGCCAACCTTGTTTTCTATTGGTGAAGGCGTGCGTTCGCGCCCCCCTCTCTCAATCATTCTCGCTGGCATCATAAAGTTCCGGCTGAGCTAGGCTTACTAGCTGTGACCTTGATTTAATTGGTGAAGGTGTGTGTCCCCCCTCTCCCAATCATTCTCACTGGCATCATAACGCTTAGGCCGAGCTAGGCTTCTAGCTCTGACCTTGTATTGATTGGGAAGGCATGCGTTCGCGCCCCGCTCTCCCAATAATTCTTGCTGGCAGCATAACGGTGCCGGCATCGCTAGCTCTGGCCTTGATCTAACTGGTGGAGGTGTGCGTTCGTGGCCCCCTCCCCCAATCATTGTCACCGGCATCATAACAGTGCCGGCATCATAACAATTAGGTCGAGCTAGGCTCTAGCTCTGACCTTGTATTGATTGGTGAAGGCAAGCGTTAACGCCTCCTCTCCCAATTATCTTTTACCAACATTCATACGGTTGGACTAGGCGTCAACTGGGGGCCAAGCCGTGGGAAGCGACCGGACTCTCCTCCACACCCATGCCTGAGCTGGCTGCGGAGGAGGATATGTTATCATTGGTTGCCTCTGCCTCTCACTTCTAGGTGAAGAGGAGGAACAGTCACGTGTCAGAGACTGGTTAATTTTCCTCATCCCGGACTAGAGATAGTGGTCAGGTGATGACTCTATGCAGGACGGCCCGGAGGCAACTGCGGCTACAGATCCTGCAACCAGAGTACAGTAGTCCACCCCTGGAGGTGCTTTCTTCGGGTGTGGACGGGCCCCTCCTTTCTTTTCTGTCCCTCCATCAGAGGAGTACCTGAGGGAGTACATGGTCCGTAATGTCCCAGTGGTGCCGGGGGAGTTATTTGGTTCAGCTGCCTTGGAGGCACTTGAACAGACCATCCAGGCACAACGGATGAGGTAGCAACTCTCGAGTCTTAGCAAGGCAATGCCCTCTCTACCTCCTTGGCATCCAAGGTGCCCGTTGGCTGATCCTAGGGTTTGGCCGCCATCTTGGCGTCATGATTGTACAGTTTTTTTTTACCCTCATGTGGTCA
Source organism: Garcialebias charrua (assembly GCA_038048925.1). Lineage (NCBI taxonomy): Eukaryota > Metazoa > Chordata > Actinopteri > Cyprinodontiformes > Rivulidae > Garcialebias > Garcialebias charrua. Next base: position 29,789 of record JBBPBX010007578.1, on the reverse strand, counting down.
GCAAAGAGCCAACGGATGCCTTCGTGAGTCGGTCCACCAACCGGCTGTGCAGGTTCGGACCAGGGACTCTGGTTGCCGCTCCCCCTCGGCCCTTTGTAGCCGTGGAGGGAGACGGTGATGCCACCAGGCCGACCGTTGAGTTTCTCTTCCTCCAGCAGCTCAGTTACTGGGCTGTTCACACCAGGGACCCATGAGTGGTTGCCATTCTGACCCTTGGGTACCGGCCACAGTTCCGACACGAGCCTCACATCTCACGTTGGGTCAGAATAATTGTAATTGCCGACCCTGTGAAAGCTACCCAGAAGCTGTTACTAGACTTGCTTCCTTGGGCAAAGGGACGACGGGTTTCGTCCCATTTTACACCTGATGGGACTCAACTGGTACCTAAGGGTGCTGCCCTCCTGTTCATGACAGCAGAGGTCTTTCAAGCTGTCAAGTAGGGGGAATAGTTCATAACTATAGACATGAAGAGGCTTATTTTCTGGTGCCTATTGCGACGGAGCATCGCCGCTCTCTCAGGATTGCATTTTGGGGTCATCACTGGCAGCTCTGGATACTCTCATTTGGGCTCTCCCTTTCCCAGAGTGTTCACTCAGTGCATGAAGACAGCCCTCTCTCCTGCAGGCCTTCGGAGTGAAGGTTCTGCCGAACTTGTATGATTGGCTTCTCTGCACCCTGTTTCAGGCCTGTGCCTTTCGTGACACGACCCGCCTGCTCACTCAGGTGTCCAGTTGGGCCTTAATGTCAACCTGGAGTAGAGCTGCCTGATCCTTTTCCAAACCAACACCTTTCTTGGGTGATTTTGCATTCACCCTCCATGAGAGCTTGCTCATCCACTATGGGGTGGGCGGCATATTCCAGTTGGTTAGTCAACTCCTTTACGCCCCTTTCTCTAATTTTGTTGGGGGGACTGATATGGCACCCCAGTCATCAATGTCTTCGGCTGTGGGTGTGGCCACTGCAAGGCTAGGACAGCAACTGACTGGAGTTTCGAGCCTTGTCAGACGCACCATCCTGGGCGCCAGGACAACATCTACTCGTCAGCAAGACAGAAACAAACGGTGTCTTGTTCTCCCAATGGTGTCTGATCAATGAGGATCCAGTCTCCTGTACAGTACCCATCATCTGGAGTTTCTCCAGCCTCTCCTTACTAAGGGTCGCTCTCCCTCGACTCTTAGTTTGTTACGGCAATATCATATACCACGCCGGCATCGATGGCCGTGCGGTGGGAAGCCATGACATAGTCTCTCTTCTCTGCATGGTGCCAATACGTTACATCCGCCGACAATTACACGAGCACCAGTTTGGCAGATGCCCTTAGTTCTCAAAACTCTGTGCCCCCCTCTGTTCGAACTTCTAACACAGGCAAACCCCAAATGGTTTCATGTAAGATGGCTTTTTGTTGGCTGTGGCCTCAACAAGGGGGTAGACGAGCTACAGGATCTCTCTCAGCTCCTCATGCCTCAGGTGGGACCCTGAGGGCTCGGACGTTACCTTGTGGCCAAACACTACATTTGTACCAAGGCGTTATCTCACTCTAACTGTAACCAACCGTTGAGGCTGACACGTTTTCAGCCTACACCTGGCAAGGGGTCTGGACTATTGTGCCCCAGTGAGAGCACTGGTGGTATACGTTACAGCTACTACCGCTATGTAAGGTTCAGACCAGCTGTCTGTGTCTTACGGAGGCCTAAGCTCTCCTCTTTCCAAACAGCGCTTCTCCCACTGGATCATGGATGTCATTTGCCATGTCTACGCCACGGGGCACGACCCCCTGCCGGTCAGCGTGAAGGCACATTCTGCTAGGAGCGTGTCCACTTCCTGAGCTGCCATGAAAGGGATCCCAAGGGAAGCAATATGTGCTGTCGCATCATCGGCTTCCCCAAGCACATTCACCAGATTCTACCGGGTTAACGTGGCCACCCCTCATCCCAGACCAGGGGTCTCTGCAGGGGTCCTCTGGGCCTCCTCAGTGAGGTAGGTGCTCAGGATTCCTCATGACATTGTTGGTATTAGTCATTCAGTGCTTTCAGCACCGCCCTCTGGCGGTAAGGAGGGATGAAATAGAACTAGTTACATATGTAACTACGGTTCTATGAATCCCGGATGACCGCCAGAACTTTTCTGTCACTCAGAATCCTTGCTTTCCACGAGAAGATTCTGTAGGAGCAGAGTCGCAGATGACGCTAGGCTATATAGCCTCTGATTGGTCATCCGGTCACACACGTGCGTGTGACATCGTTGTTATTATTACTCGGAACAGCGCAAGCACAAAGGGAACATTCAGTGCTTTCAGCACTGCCCTCTGGCGGTCATCCGGGATTCATAGAACCGTAGTTACAAGTACATACGTAACTTTCGTTTCTGAAACAGAGAAAACCAGCCTGAAAGGTTTAGTTTGCATGTCACCTTGAGAACTGTGAACTTTGTGTTTAATTAATCTGTGTCTAAGAAGTGTTGACAGTTGGCCTCAGTCATGAAGGTTTGTGGGCACTGACTGGTGTGTCTTTAGACCAGAGGCAGACCCAGTAAATCAACCATCACATGAGAAGCATTTTTAAAATGTTGATAGAACTTACTAATGTTTTGGTAACATCATGTAATAAAAACACATATTTGTGAGAAAATTGCCAAATGATAATAAATAGAAATTTTAACCTTCATTTTTTCTGATTATATTTAAATAGCTACTATTTCAGTGTGGATTATCAAATTTGCAGGTTATACTTGAAGGCACCATTAAGTCAATACCTGTACATTGTTGACATGTGTTGCTACAAAGTATTTCAAAGTTTCAAAGTTTTTTTGTTGTTTTTTGCTCCGATTCACTGCTGATTTACCGTATGGTTCAGACACAGTGTACAAAAAAAATCTTCTCTCTGGTTCTTGACAAGTTTCAAAACGAGACAAATTCGACCTCAGAAA
>JBBPBX010007577.1:48479-64818 GCA_038048925.1 Garcialebias charrua | reverse complement strand
TGTTTGTTTGTTTGCTTGTTTGTTTGTCCCAGGTGGCACAACGTGCAACAGATACTGGCAAGCGGGGGAGCAGTTTTATCCACCACCAGGACCAATGGCGAAGTGGCCACAAATTATTCATTTTCAGCCACCCCAGTCTTTGAAGAAACTACATTTGTAAGCAATATCAAAACTACAAGCAGTTACTTTCCTGGAATTATAGGGGTGGCCGGTTTATATATGGCAGTGGCCATCTTGGATTTTGATTCAATTCAATTCAACCTTTATTTATACAGGTTAGTGTCATTGAGCATCGAAGACTCGTTTACAAGAGAGACCAGTTTTAAACAAAGAACACAGATGACAACAGTAGACAACCATAAAAAAACACATAAAATGAAAAATAAATGGAAGAAGTTCTATTTCGAAAAATCTAACAAAAACAGCTGCATTATAAAGCGATATAAAATACTAAAAACAGGCTGCGGCAACTCAACCTTTGATAGGGATGCACCAAAATGGAAGCAAAACGTTGCTTAATTTTTAAGTTATCCCGCTCACGATGGATGGGTTTACCTTCCTTAAAAGGATTACATCTCACCAGCACTACATTTAAAGTCTGGCTTTGTTTAGCAATCCAACTTTTCATTTAACGGCAGCAACACAAGACCAACTACAGCCTTCTGACTGCAACACAGAAATCTGGACGTGTAAAGTTGAGACAAACAAATCCAACTTGTTGAAACTGCTCAGGATCATTTTACAGTATGTTGACGGCGTGAAGGCTGTGGGAAAATGGAACAATCAAGGTACTGTCATATGTGTATGTTAGCTAATAAGGCTAAAAAAAACTGTTTCAGTGGAACAAAACTGACACTGAAGATATTGCATTTGTTGTAAACTTCTTCCATGAAACTGAAGCCACATTAGCCCCCACCATACACACGTAAAGCAGCATTGCATCACTATGTCATGTAACACGATGTGTTTTTTTAAAGAAAAGAAAATAAAAATGTACCTGTAATAAGAACTGCGTAGACACTGCACGTGACACTAGAGCCAGATATTTTCTTGTAGACGCATCTGTAGATACCGGAGTCGTTCTCGGTCAGGTTGCTGACGGTGAAGGTGAAAGGCGATTTGTGTTTCTGAATCCTGCCTTTGTATCTCTGTCGTGGCATAACTTGCTGAGATTGAATAATGTTGACAAAAAGCACCTCTTCCTCCTCGTTCAGTATGTGATACAAATATAGCACGTCATGTCCAGAGGTGCTCTGTGGACATCCTTCAGAGGAACAGTCCAAAGTGATGTCCTTACCGGGCTCTTGGGAAACGAGAGCGCTTTCTGCCATAAAATAAACTCTAATTAGGTCTACAGTCTAAAACACATTTCAAGACACATGAACATTCTCACCTTGTTCTAACTCTAAGTGCAATCCTAACGATGATATCAAATAATCAGAAAATAACTTTGTCAGTGATGAAGGTCAAAGTAGCTGGATGTACAAAGAAATATCTGTTAGGAATAAAATGTAGCTCTTCCTACCTGCCTGAGTAAAAAGACAAATCAAAAGTATGGTAAAGGAACGTGTCATCATCTTGGAGCTGTGAATGTGCATACTGCATGTATTTCCTCCAAGTTCGTTTTAAAACTCACCAAAGTGGTGCAGAGCGACTTCCTGTTCAGTCCTGTGCACTCATTTACATCAGTTTGAGAAAGTCATTTAACCAGATTTCAAGAGAAGAAAGACAAAAATACATTCAAAATAAAATAAAAAAACTCAGCGTTTAACATAAACTCAATGCAGCTCTGACAGCCTGTTTACATAATCTTATATGTATATATAGTGGTACTAAAAGTAGCAAAAGAAAAAAAAAACACCATATGCAATGTATTTTACAGCAAAAGTGTCATCTGGTTTATTATCTTTGGTTCCAAGGAACTGTAACATTCAAAATAATTTGTAAGGCATAGATCAACAACAAACAACAGATAAAAAATAATTTAGAAGCATAAAAATAAATTAAATTGTGCAAATAAAATAAAATAATAAAATATCAAGGAAATACTTAATATAAATGAACAATTACTTGAAATGGTGTACCGGTAAAATGGTTTAAAAAAGAAATTTAAAGTTGAATGAGTTCTTCAACTGATGTACAGTAAATGTATGCAACAATTTGCAAAAGCTGAACTTAAAATATTAAGTACTGTACTTGTAGAATCATATAGAAATCATTACAAAAAAAACCCAATTCAATTCCACTTAGGGGGCCCCCTAGTGGCCCCGGGGCCCTAAACAGCCGCTTAGTTTGCCCATGCCTTGGGCCAACCCTGCTGTGAGGAACAGCACTGACACCTGATTTGTTTTTGTTTTTTAAAGGTAATAATAATAATAATAATAATAATAATAATAATAATAATAATAATAATAATAAATTCAAAACTCCATGTTTTGATGGATCAATGTGGACATAGGATACAGAGCTTTTGAGATGTGAAGGTGTTGTATCTATAATTTCAGGGGGTCTATAGGAATTATTTTAGACAGAAATTTAGAAATAAATGTAATAAAGCTGTTTAAAAACATAGATGGTGGTGTAGATTGGGCCATAGTAAAATTGTGTATTACAGAACAGCATGTCTATGGCAACAGTAATGTTAGCAAGTGAACAAATCCTTTTTTTTACACCTCAACTCCAAGAGAAACTTAACATCATGTCTGTGGACGCCCACCTGGTGCGCTGGATATCAGACTATTTGACCAACAGGCCTAGTTTGTCCGAGTTGGGGTTGAAGGTCTTCAACATTGACCAGCAGTACTGGAGCACCTCAGGGTACAGTGCTTTCACCCCTCCTCTTCACTCTCTACACCACTGACTTTTAGTACAACTCTGATACATGCAGAAGTTCTCTGATGACACTGCTATTGTGGCATGTATTAGGGAGGGGGAGGAGGGGGAATACAGGGGCCTGGTGAAGGATTTTGTTCAGTGGTCCCATCAGAACTTGCTGAATGCCACTAAAACCAGACAGGTGGTGCTGGATTACCTGAGCTCCACCCCTTCTGCAGCCCATCGTTATTGATGGATTGGAAGTTGAGGTGGACTCAACCTATAAGTATCTGGGGCTACAGCTGGACAACAAGCTAGGGGCTGAGCAGAATGTATTTTCTCAGAAGGATCGCACGGGCAGCACGGTGGCACAACTGGTAGAGCTGCTGCCTCTCAGCGAGCAGGTCCCCGGTTCAAATCCCGGTCCGGGGGCCTTTCTGGGTGGAGTTTGCATGTTCTCTCCGTGCATGCGTGGGTTTTCTCCGGGTGCTCCGGTTTCCTCCCACAGTCCAAAAACATGCATGTTAGGCTGATTGGTAACTCTAAATTGACCCTGGGTGTGAGTGAGACAGGTCCCTCTTGTAAATGAGTCCCCGTGGCTCAACGAGGCTAGCCTGTATAAATAAAGGTTGAATGAATGAATGAATGAAAAAAGGATGGCCTCTTTCAGGGTCTGCTCTAAAGCCCTTTTTCCACTGTAACGGCGTGGGTCGGGTCAGCTCGGGTCAGTTCAGATTAGCTCGTGTGTGGTTGTGTTTCCATTACACTTCTGGACCCATTCTGTAGGCGGGGTCCAGAATCCAACTCGTCTTACCACCTGGTGGCGGTAGTGCTCCCTTAAGCTATTTACTAGCCATCACCAGAAGAACACACTAAAGCCCCCCGTATCCACCTTATTTTCGTTTTCGCGCCACTACCCATAATTCATAGCGGAAGCCGGGAGTGTACTTCCGCCCGCGGTCCCGCGCTCTTGTTTACGTTTGTGGGGAAACATACTTGCTAGCGATTTATTTATTTATTTACACAAAAGTTTCCTTTACCTCACGTAAATGGAAGCACATAAGAGGTGGATAATTCCAAGGATGTTTTAAGAAGCTGCGAAGATAAGACGTTAACTGCGAAGATAAGACGTTATCTGTGCTTCAGCTGTCACTGAGCAGTGACAGCTGAAGCACAGATAACGTCTCATCTCACTGCTCACGGACAGGCTGACTGGACACTGTGGAAGGTACATCACTTATATCAGAATATTTAGATCACAGCCAGACATTAATAGTCAGAGTTCAAGTCTGTGCTGTGAATGGAAGCATACATTTAATATAAAATTTGTTGAAAATGTCACAATTGAAATGTACAAAGTTGAAACACATGCTGTTTAATTAACAAGTTGATGATAAAGTAGTTATATATTTTCTGCAATATTCAAAGACAAGATAATATGAAATATGTACATTGTTTTGAGAAAACCACGTGTTGCCATTTAAAGAAGAACCTGTTACATTGTGGTTGAATAAAACAAAAAAAAGTAATTTTTCAGTTGATCTCATACATACACTATTACATAAGCTTTTCAACAAAAACATTCATGGTCTATTATATACAAAAGAGAAACATAGTAATTATTTTCTCCATATCTAAAAATTTCTGTGTTAAGGTCCTCTCTCAGGTCGTAGAATCTTCAATCACCAGCAGACTCCCAGGACATGGATGGAAACTCGACTTGGTCCAGAAGTTTTGTGCAGTCGTACACACAGCAACAAACGAGTTAAAATCTTCTATAAATAAATCTGCTGTTCATTTACATTTGTTATTTTTGTTGTTATTTCAATAATTAAAATACACTGTTCAATGTCTAATAATGTGAAGTAGTTTCATTGTGATGTCACCCATACTACTCATTGTAATACACATAAATAAAAACTAAAGGTCCTGATTGTTCTTAGGCCAGTGTTTTTATTCACATGTGCAAAGCAAAAAAACATTCATTTTGCTTATAAGTTTTCATCACCCAGGAGACTGACAAAGTTCAGAATAAAAGCTATAATTATACATTTAAAACAGTTGAAACTGAATACTGTACAATATGACAACTGTGGGTGGTGTTGTCTTAATGAAAATGAATTGGCACAGAATAAAGATCAAAACCAATTCAACAAGCAATGATGGAGACCAGCAAACTGAACAGATTTCTCTTCATGTGGAACTGTCCGATTTCAGCCAACTCCACAGGAATCCAAGGTGTAGATCTGAGACTGGACCCAGGTGTACGATCTGAGACTGGACCCAGGTGTACAAACTTATCTCTGGATGGATCTCGTGGCTTCAATGTTCTGTAAAGTAGAAAAAGAAAACTTGTCTTGTCATAGACAGTGTGTACAGTACAGTATTAGTACTAAAATGAGTAAATAAAGCATTTACTTAATGTAGGATCTTATCCCTGGATGGATCTCGTGGCTTCAGTCTTCTGTAAAGTAGAAAAAGAAAACTTGTCTTGTCATAGACAGTGTGTACAGTACAGTATTAGTATTAAAATGAGTAAATAAAGCATTTACTTAACAGATCTGTCATTAAATAATATAAATAAATATAAATAATACTGTATAATAATAATAATAATAATAATAATAATAATAATAATAATAATAATAATGAATTCAATTTATAACACACTTTTCATTAATGAAAATCTCAAAGTGCTATATATAAACACGTGTGCAACACACAGTTATATTATTTAATGACAGATTTGTTAAGTAAATTCTTTATTTACTCACATTTTAGTACAAATGTAGCTTCATGTGCACTTTTCTCCTCTTTAATTTACATCATTATTTTAAATGTGCTAATAACTCTGGTTTAATGACGGGTCAGGTTTTGAGGCCTAGTCATTGTTGACACGGTCTGTCTTTGAAAAAAGATGTGTAAACTGTCTCAATCATATAACCAGCTAAATAACAGTTTAACTAAAATAACACAGCCCAAAAAAAGTCCAGGCTCAAGAACCAGCACTTTGTTGTGAGTGTTACCGTCTGGAAGTTAGCCTTTAAAGTAGCTACATGCTAAGCTAACCACAGCATTATCACAGCAGTACAGACGCTAAATCATGAAAAAAAAAAAAACAGCTACTAAACAGACGGTTATACTCCGATATTGTTCTGACATGGTTTCACAAAATGATTTATATAGAATATTTTGTTTACCGAACTAAAGTTGATCGGAGCGCGACGTCTTCGAGAGCAGGTCCGAGGCTGAGTCAGACAGAGGAAAGAGCTGCTGTAGGCTCCTCCGATGGACGTAGATCCTTCACGTTTACAACAGCGCGTTGCTCAAACGTATACCTGGCTGTAACACCCTCTAACCCAGCAAGAAACAACCCCAAAAATTAAAAAAACGAGAGAAAATAAACTGGTGTCCCGGCTTGATTTTCACAGCAAACTACACACTACAGGACTTCCGGCTGAAGTTTACCACCGGGAGGGGGCGGCACCGGACTGTCATGGCGGCCTACATGAGCTTTTGGCGAAAGAGGTGGATAGCTCTGCGTACGGCCATATGCAGCTGTAGGCACGTACTACGCAGAGGTACAAGCGTAGCCCCGCAGGGCATGTACGCGCAAAGCTCAAATTTTACAACCGCGTATGCAAACGAGTTGTCTCACAATAAACTGCCCGGCGCTGGACTGTTTTGTATGCAACACAAATGTATTAAATTCCCCTTCTTCATCCCTGATCTGGCCTTTTCTTTTGTTTTTTTGCCAAAAGTCAAGTGATCGCTTCCTCCTCCGTTGACTCCATGACTGAAATTATGAGAAATGAACAAATTAGTCACGAGCGAATTAAACTCTGGTCCAGCGTGGCTGCGGGAGGTTCTGCAGATTTCCTGGTGTGCTGGTCTGATGTGTGGGCTGCAGGACCAGCGCTCCCCGTATTTTTATTTTTTTTTATAACTTTTTATCAATATATAAACACAGAACACCACTGCGGCTGGAGCTGCCAGCTCTCGTCATTTTTCCCCGACCCGTCAATCAATTCAGTAGGCGTGTCAGCAAATGACCATTTAACGACCTCAATTTGTCCCGTAGGTAAACGCTCTGCGCTGCAGCTGCTCACATGACGTCAAGAATTTGGTGCAAAAACGCGAGAATGTACGCGAGAACGTACGCTGGGGTGTGGGGCTGAACAGTCTGCGTACAGTACGTGCATACGGACACGTGTACGGACGTACGCAGAGCTATACTGGCTTTGCCACAGGATGTTGTGGAAGAGATGTCATGCTCTAATGGAGTACCCAATGAGATGTAATTTTTAAACCTAATTCATAATCCTACCTTGTTGCCTTCTCTGTCTGCTTTAAACCCATGTATTTTTCCATTTTAGTATACAGTAGATTTTTACAATAAAGATGTATTAAAAATATCTTCACTTTTATTATTTATATATGAACAAGGTTCATGTTAAAGTAGCAAAACATCACATTGTGATCTTTGAAACTGCTTTTACAATAAGCTACAGACTTGAAAACAATTTGGTTAAATTTTGTCCTTAAACGTTAAAAGTTTGTCTTTCATTAAATTTACAAACATAAAAGTATTACTTATTAAATAGTCAGTTGGTCTGCAAACACCTTGGGGTCCTCCTAGAAGAGCTGAAGAAGTGGCTGTTGATGCCTGTGTCTCCCTGGTAAAGCTGCTGCCCCCGTGACCCAGAAGCAGAAGATTATGGATTGATGGATGATGGATGGATGGATGGATGGATGATGGCCCTGGTAAAGCTGCTGCCCCTGTGACCTGAAAGCAGAAGATGATGGATGGTGATGGATGGATGGATGGATGGATGATGCCCCTGGTAAAGCTGCTGCCCCTGTGACCTGGAAGCAGAAAATGATGGATGGATGCTGGATGGATGGATGATGGCTCTGGTAAAGCTGCTTCCCCTGCAACCCAGAAGCAGATGATGATGGATGGATGATGGATGGATGGATGCTGGCCCTGGTAAAGCTGCTTCCCCTGCAACCCAGAAGCAGATGATGATGGATGGATGATGGATGGATGGATGATGGCCCTGGTAAAGCTGCTTCCCCTGCAACCCAGAAGCAGATGATGATGGATGGATGATGGATGGATGGATGATGGCCCTGGTAAAGCTGCTTCCCCTGCAACCCAGAAGCAGATGATGATGGATGGATGGATGATGGCCCTGGTAAAGCTGCTGCCCTCTGCGACCCAGAAGCAGAAGGTGATGGATGATGGATGGATGGATGGATGATCGATGGATGATGGCCCTGGTAAAGCTGCTGCTCCTGTGACCTGGAAGCATATGGTGGGTGGATGGATGGATGGATGGATGGATGATGGAGGAGCCCATCAAACACAGCATGTGTAAGTTATTGCATGTGTTCTACCAATCCATTGTGTCCAGTATACTTTTTTTGGTGTTGTGTGTTGTGTGTTGGGGGGTGGGGGTGGGGGGGCAGCACTAGGAAGATGGACATCCGAAGGATGAATCGTCTCATTAAGAAGGTGGGCTCTGTGGTGGGACTGGGCCTTGACTCTGTGGAAAAGGTGGTGGAGCAGAGGACGCACTCCCAAATCAGGGCGATCATGTCCAATCAGGGCCTGGGCCACCCGTTGAACTCTGTCTTCTCTAACCAGCGAAGTTCAGTGAGCTCCAGACTCCGTTCATTGAGGTGTTCTACTGAGAGACTAAAGAACTTGTTTGTCCCTCGTGCCTTTGGCCTGTATAACTCGGCCACTCCTGGCAGGAACAAGAGAAGCTAGCTGGTTTTGTCCTTTAACATAGTTGCTGCTTTATCTCCTCTTAAAGGAGACCACATATAGGTCTTTAAAATTTTTATGTTATGTCTGTGTGCTATCTTGACAATATTAATTCATTTTAATACACAAAATAATTCTTAGATAATTAATTATACCCTTTTTAATTCTGCCATTTTTAACTTTCGTTTTGAACGACCGGTTTCTGATACTGAGTTCTGAAGTCCACGCCCTTCAACGATCTGTTTACGCCCTCTGTAACAGCCAGTATCTGTAATGTGTTGTTGTTTTAAAATTAGCTCTTTTTTTATTACTCATTTGACTTACTGTTAGTGCTAGCTTAAGATAACTTACCGAAACCCGTCTGAGCGCGCCGCAATTTGCTGCTCCTTTTAGCATGAGACCACCCGAATCCGATGCTAATGTTAGCTTGTTCCTCTTCCGGTGTTCGCCAGCTCCGCTCGTTGCACGCGGCGATTTTGGGAGTTATCGCTGTTCCAGTCAAGACAACACAAAGTTCACCAAGTGTCTCCCGTAAATTAATCCGTAAGGAGAAGGTCCTCGCTGCTGCGAGGCTGTACAGTTGAAGCTCCGCTCCATCGCGCCAGAAGAGGGTCCCGTTGCCGCCGGTCCCTACGCCGGGGGTCTGCTCGTTTAATTTTTGCCGGCTGCGCGTTGGGAGCGATCGCAAATACACTAAAAATTGAACTAAAACATAAAAATAACAATTATACTTTATTTATAAAGCCATTTAAAAAAAACACAGCTGCAACAAAGTGCTGTACACATGAAATTAAGAACATATAAACAAAAGATGAGATGAAATCATGAAAAACAACAGTCATGTGTTTAATACAGAAGTGGGTTGAGCCTAACCAGGGGTTGCTAGGTGAGGGGCTGGACTCAGGTTGGGGTGGGTTGTCCTAGCGCTTGTGACGTCACAAGCGCAATTGATTTAAAAACGAAACCTATCTTATCACAGTAAAATAAATCTACTTAGAGTAAATAAACCACTGGGTGCATTTTTTTGGCCTTAGGACTGTTTTTTTATGAAGTAAATAATATCTATCTATCTATCTATCTATCTATCTATCTATCTATCTATCTATCTATCTATCTATCTATCTATCTATCTATCTATCTATCTATCTATCTATCTATCTATCTATCTATCTATCTATCTATCTATCTATCTATCTATCTATCTATCTATCTATCTATCTATCTACCTATCTACCTATCTGCCTGCCTGCCTGCCTGCCTGCCCAGCTGCTCTCATTACTCACCCTCCCTCTGTCTTATAAAAAGCCTTTCTCTCCTCCACTCTGCGTCCGGTGATTGTTCTGTCTGCACAGACGTCACGGTCCTCCTGTCGCTGTGTCCAAGTCCCCATCCGAGTCTGTACCCGTCCTGTTTTGCCTGCCTGTTCCCGTTCTTGTAAGTTTTGCTGCCATGTCAGCTTTTTGTTTTCGTTGTTTAAAATAAATCATTTTTAATCACTGCCTCGTTCACCTGCCTGCAAACGGGTTCAAAACTTAAGGATCGTGAAACAGACACTCTGAGTCATTTCAGCTGCTTGTATCCAGGATCTCGTTCTTTCAGTCTTGGCCCAAACCTCATGACCACAGGTGAGGGTTGAAACAGAGATGGATCAGTTCCTTGAAAATTTAAAAACAAATGTAGTAGAGTTGAGATGGAAAAGGTGTCACCCTTCTTCCTCCATCTCACCCTTCATTATCGCTACAAGCTTCTACCCTTGGAGTCTTGTTAAATTATTATTGTATTCTTAGTTTAGTGTATTTCTTAGTAAATATCTTAGATCTTCCAATAATTCTCAGTTGGTTCATCTGGACAGTTTCTTTTTTTTTTTATAGAAATGTTTCGCCCTCCATCCGGGGTGGGGAAACAGTTTACTGGAACTCCTCTGACTGATGAGGCTGGAGGGTGAAATGTTTCTATAAAAAAGAAACTGTCCAGATGACTCGACTGAGAATTATTTGATTTGGTACCTGGATTATTGAGCATGAACTTTCTTATCAGAGATCTTATTATTGTTTTTCTTTACAATTTGTATTTTTGTTGGATGTAACTGGGACCCTGTGTACATAGTTTCATTCCACCTCATGTACCTCATGTGATGTGAATGACAGTACAGACACCTTGACCTTGAGAACTGAAAGAACAAATTATCCTTAATAGCACCCTCAGTAAAATGCTTAGCTCCCCCTTAGCACCTGCAGAAAAATATCTATGGAGCCATCACTACTTGTGAGGAGGGCATTACGGTCGGGTGCTATGAGTTTACAGAGAGCCCAATGTAGACTGATGGAGACATCATTGGGGATGTATGTGTAAGTAACCCATATAAAAAATGGGTACCGTCTTTTTAAGAAACAGAGGTTAAGGAAGCTAGGTAGTCTACCTAGCCAATAGGAAGTTTTGTTTCCAGTGTGCATAAACCAATCAGAAAGCAGACTGACGCAGTAGGTTCCGCCCATTTTTTTCCCGCTTCTGAAGCCGGATTGGTGTTGCGTCAGAGACCCACCAACGGTAGGAGGTTGTCAAGCCGTGCAGCTTGACGGTCTGTGTGTTAAAACGGTTGAAATAAGGGATATGAACTTGAACAAAACCCTTTTTTAGACAGAATTGCTGTTTATCATCCGACTTCTAAGCTGGAAGTTGTGAAGTGAGTAAAAAAAGACTGAACTTCAGTTTTCTGTCGAGCACTGTTTGAAGTTCATCTCGTTCTCCGTTCAGCTGAAGTGCTCCACGTTCCAGACTGAAAGCCACCATAAGTGTTGTCCAAACGTGTCACATTGAGATTGGTCAGGTTTTTTTTTTTATACACTGGATTGTTCCTGAGGTGGATTCCTCCTGTGACTTTGATGGCGAGCTTCCCACCTGGACTTAGAAAGAACTGGATCCCTTCTTTTCCATTTGGAGTCCTGCTGCACCTTGCGGTGTGGTAGGCTGTATCACTCTCATCTTCACACACATTTGGTTATGTGAACATTGACTGACATTGTTTATTTTTATTGTTTCATCCTGGACTTTTGAACATTACTTTTTGGACCAGTATTTATTTATTTATTTATGACATCGTAACAAACTGCTGTGTAGGAGAATTTCCTCATGTGAATGGTGTTGAGTTGAACCTAGATTGGAACTGAAATTGATTAATCTGTTTTCCATTAATTTAGAATTCAGATTACCAGGGTGCACCCGAAAGATTTAAAGATAAGAATTAGCACTAGGCCTAGTAGTTGTATTATTTATTGTATTTTATTGTGTGTAATTTTATTGTGTGTAATTTTATTTTCTTAATTGTTGTGTCCTGTACAGCTGTTGTCAATTTTAAGGTTTATATTACTAAAGTCAGTTGTTATTTAAACTCACCCAACTGCCTATGTGTGTCATTTAAACACTCCACCGTGCTCCAGTAGTCGAACCTATTGGCCCATTCAATATTTCTTCTCATATGTGTTACATATGGTTTTTGTTACCCTTTCTCTACTTATTGCCTTTAATTTGTTTTAACTTTTAGCATGTGCTCTGCTTTAACTAACCACTAAATTTAAGCCAACCAGAACTGAATAGTAATGCGGTGCATTTTTTTACAGAAAACGTAATTTATCTTGTCTATCATTCAGTACAAGAGGAAAGTGTTGTTTTTTTAATCTGTTGGATTTCCCTGCATCCATGCCTTAAACTTTAACACATGCTTGTACTGCCAGACAAATAAGGAAATTGCATCTACACATATTTAACCACCTCCACCAAGTAGGGTTGCGAATCTCTCAGTGTCTGGAGAATTGATTCGATTCCGATTTTTGATGCACCAATTCGATTAAAAATCGATTTTCAATTCTAAAACGATTTTCATTCCAGGATCGATTTTTCGATCCTAAAACGATTTTCATTCCAGGATCGATTTTCGATTCAGAATCGATTTTCGATTCTGAAACAATTTTCAATTGAAATCATGAAAATATTATACAATAATGTAAACAAATAAAACATTTATTTAAAACAATAATGTATGCTTGTAGCAAACATTAATAATGTTGTTGAAATTTCTGTTGAAAACAGCCTAAACTTCCTGAAACTACCATCAGATACTGTTCCAGACTGATAATACAGGCTTTAGATGGATCTCAGAACAACATGGGCACCTCTATAGTCAGCTCCTTCTGAGGATCAAGAGTTTTCTTTCATCTTGACATCTTGTAGATAAGATTTTATCTTTTAAACAAAACACAAAGTGTTTCAAAGTGTCAGCCTCAGCTGTTGCATTAATGTTGACAGGTTTTCTGCTGTGTCCTCGCTGCCCTTGCTTTGATTCCTTGCCACGCAGTTATCACCTGTTACATTTTTTCTGTTGGCCCTGGCGGTGCTAACTTTTATAAAGATGCTCTTTATCTCAAGGACTTGATGTACATATACTTTCTTTTATTCAGTGGCGATTATAGCCACCCCTAAATTTTAACTCGGCACCCCTGAAAAATGAAGAAACTCTCGTTAGGATGTTGTAAGGAAGCTCAGTTCTCAAATATAGGTTCACCGAAATATAATGAATTTAATAACAGTTATTTTCTGAACCTCAATGAACTGGACGCAACTGACCGTCTAATCTGGCATCAAAAACTTGCGACAAAGATGTAGCGTCCCACCCCGGAATCGGGAAAACGGACGTAAAAAGAAGATAGATAGATAATAACAGTTATTTTTCCCTTCTTCTTTCAGCTGCTCCCTTCTTCAGGGGTCACCACAGCAAACGAAGACTTGGCGATTATTTTTACCCCAGACGCCCTTCCTGACGCAACCACAGACCACTGAGCTACCACAGCCCTCTGTGTGGAGCAGAGAGCTGATATCTAGGGCACCTGGGGGAGCAGATGGTGGGGGTTAAGGGCCTTGCTCAAGGGTCCAGAGTGGAGCAAATGAGGGTGGAGGCAGTTGTGCATGCTTCACCTTTCCCACCCACATTTTGATGATGGTACCGGGAGTTGACCCAGCGATCTTCTGATCACAGGCCCACCTTCTCTAACTTCTGTGCCACCCCTCACTAAATATATAAATTAGATTAATT
This sequence comes from Garcialebias charrua, assembly GCA_038048925.1. Classification (NCBI taxonomy): domain Eukaryota; kingdom Metazoa; phylum Chordata; class Actinopteri; order Cyprinodontiformes; family Rivulidae; genus Garcialebias; species Garcialebias charrua. Next base: position 51,145 of record JBBPBX010007577.1, on the reverse strand, counting down.
GAATTGAATTCATTAAATAAATTTTTATCAAACTCTTATTGATTTTTTTTTCAGAACACACACAAAAAAAAGAGGGAAAAAAACAAAACAACAACATAGAACAAAATCCCCTCCCACACCGGATCAGCCACACCAGACAGGCACTGACATACAGTACTGTACTTTCAACATGACGTTAAAGGGATTGTGACATGATTTTTTTACTATTCATAAAATTGCTCAAAATATATATATTTTATCATTTAAATATGTTTGTTTTTGCAAACAAAATGATAAATCACTTTAATTTTGCTTTAAAAGTGATTTTGAACTTCAAGCCGTGTTTAATCATGGGAAATCCGATTACACTCGAACGCACCATATGTGATGTCACACTGGGCAGAGGGCTGTGGTGTCTTTAATAGCGGACAATTTAAAACTGGACGAATTTAGCAATCTAAGTGAAGATTTGAGCTATTTGTCTTCATTTTGGGAAGCAGAAAATAGTTTGGGTGATGGAACAAGAAACAACAGGATCTAATTTAGGTCTGATGCTGTATCAGACTTCCTTCATGTCGAGCTGCTCATACCTGCGCACTGTGACAAGCCCAGAGCTCTGCCCAGTGTGACATCACAGATGGTGCGTTCGTGTGTAATGGGATTTCCCATGATTAAACACGGCTTGAAGTTCAAAATCACTTTTAAAGCAAAATTAAAGTGATTTATCATTTTGTTTGCAAAAACAAACATATTTAAATGATAAAATATATATATTTTGAGCAATTTTATGAATAGTAAAAAAATCATGTCGCAATCCCTTTAATGGCTGCCAATTGTCCCATAATCTCTCAACAGAACCTTTCACAATATATATGTGTCTTGAAACCTGGTCATATTACTTTCTCAGACTAATGCAAATGAGTGAAAGCATAGTAATACATTGCCTGACCCCCCAAAAAGTTGCCACCTGGATTTAACTAAACAAGTAGGTACGAGCCTCCTATTGGATAATTACTGCGTGGGCGATTATCTTTCAGCTGCAACAAATTATTTAACCCCAATTGGTGCAACGAGTTACTTCTCATTTCTTAAACAACCATGTCGAAAGACATCGCGTGGTCGTGGAAAATATGTCAGTCTGTTTGAGGAGGGTCAAATCATTGACATCAAGCAGAGAAAACATCTAAGGAGATTGCAGAAACTACTAAAATTAGGTAAAGAACTGTCCAACGCATTATTAAAAACTGGAAGGACAGTGGGGACCCATTGTCTTCAAGGAAGAAATGTGGCCGGATAAAAATCCTGAATTATCGTGATCAGCAATCAATTAAACGTTTGGTGAAATCAAATAGAAGAAAAACAACAGTAGCACTCAGGACTATGTTTAATAGTGAAAGTAAGAACATTTCCACACACACAGTGTGAAGGTAACTCAAGGGATTGGGACTGAACAGCTGTGTAGCCTTAACAAATTTGAAATAAATATGGATTTAAAAAAAAATGACAGTTTTTGCCAGCAGATTCAGCATCACTTGTCATTTATCCTCAGAAGATTATTACTGCTGTATTTCTTCAGCACTAGATGTTATTGATAAAAAAATATATATGTATGAAAACAAAAATGCTAATACCGGCAGTCTGGGGGAAAACAAAAAAGTTGTAAAAGTTTCAGCCTGTAGTGACTGAACACATCTTCAGATAGAATGTTGCTCCGGTGCTGCTGACGCTTTGTGATGCGGGGCTTGCATGGTGTCACACCCACTTTGTCAGATACACGCAGCTTGGTCATAGATCAGTTGGAATGACTCCCTGACAACTTCCCTCAGAGATGTATACACACATTGGATCTCACACCTGTGACAAAAAAACAAAAAAAACAAAGAACAAACAAAAAAAATATTAGACAAAGCAAAGAACTAGTTTTATTTTGATGTTTTATCCCTGTTTTATAGTGAAAATGCTAAAGAGTATTACCATTGTATGTCCATGTATGATGTCCAGCGTAGATGACTGCAACTTCACAGTGATGCCAGCAAGGTGAGACAAATACTGGTATATTGTAAGAAATGAGATGATGAAGTTAAATGTTGTCATGGTAACCAATATTTGTTGAGCATCACTGCGAGTTGCTGGATCCGTTGATGTACGCCGGATAATCCTCCAGGTGCATCCGATGGCCAATCACCTCAAATGTTTCTACAATATAACACTTGTGGACCTGTAAAAAAATAGATCTACTTAATATATCTATCTAATAGATCTATAGATCTGCTTCCAGCTATTTATACTGACCTGTGTAAATGGACTGCGTTTTCAGCTGATCATCGTTACCGGGTACTTCTGTCAGCATGGAGGCAGCCATCTTCATCATTAGAAGCACTGGTATTTGCACTGTCTTCTTCTAAATTCAAGAACATATGACACGTGAATAAGAGATTTTAGAATATTTTTTAGACACTTTTAGCATTTAAATAATTATATCAAAAGATTTAATATTTAGCTAAAAGAATTTACAGAAATACATTCTAAATAAGAAAACATTTGTTCCTGAAATCATTCTAAGACCTATTATTGACTAAATCTATTTTACAAGAAGATCTGTTTTATTTATTTATTTTACCTGGAACTCTCTGTTTCTTTGAAACAAAGTACAATGAAGCACAACCTTCGGCTGCTCTTTTCTCCTC
>JBBPBX010007577.1:35266-46629 GCA_038048925.1 Garcialebias charrua | reverse complement strand
ATAAAGTTAGAAGGTCTGTGAAGCACCGTGACATATTTAGAAGACCTTTGAAATATGCAAAGTGTTTTATTCTTTGCACAAATTGTCGTTATTTTTGATTGTATGAGTGTGTTTTATTTTATGGTAGGAGAGCCGAAGGAAAATTTCCACCTTGGTGGACAATAAAGTCTTGTCTTGTCTTGTCGTGTCTTGTTGTGTCTTGTTGTGTCTTGTTATGTCTTGTTGTGTCTTGTCGTGTCTTGTTGTGTCTTGTTATGTCTTGTTGTGTCTTGTTGTGTCTTGTCTTGTCTTGTCGTGTCTTGTTGTGTCTTGTTGTGTCTTGTTATGTCTTGTTGTGTCTTGTTGTGTCTTGTTGTGTCTTGTCGTGTCTTGTTGTGTCTTGTTATGTCTTGTTGTGTCTTGTTATGTCTTGTTGTGTCTTGTTGTGTCTTGTTGTGTCTTGTTGTGTCTTGTTGTGTCTTGTTGTGTCTTGTTATGTCTTGTTGTGTCTTGTTATGTCTTGTTGTGTCTTGTTGTGTCTTGTTGTGTCTTGTTGTGTCTTGTTGTGTCTTGTTATGTCTTGTTATGTCTTGTTATGTCTTGTTGTGTCTTGTTGTGTCTTGTCGTGTCTTGTTGTGTCTTGTTATGTCTTGTTGTGTCTTGTTATGTCTTGTTGTGTCTTGTTGTGTCTTGTTGTGTCTTGTTGTGTCTTGTTATGTCTTGTTGTGTCTTGTTGTGTCTTGTCGTGTCTTGTCGTGTCTTGTTGTGTCTTGTTATGTCTTGTTGTGTCTTGTCTTGTCTTGTCGTGTCTTGTTGTGTCTGTCTTGTTGTGTCTTGTTGTGTCTTGTCTTGTCTTGTTGTGTCTTGTTGTGTCTTGTTGTGTCTTGTTATGTCTTGTTGTGTCTTGTTGTGTCTTGTCGTGTCTTGTTGTGTCTTGTTGTGTCTTGTCGTGTCGTGTCCTGTCTTGTCTTATCTTATGATGGGGTTTGAAACATCGTGATGGAGATAGAACGTCTTTGAAACTCCATGACAAAATTAGAAAACCATCAAAACATCATGATGGATTTAGAAGTCCATTGAAACATCATGGTGGAGTTAGAAGATCATTAAAGCATTTTGATGTGTCACTGACTTGATTTTTCATCTCCAGGAGTCATTGTGTGAGTTACACCATTTTGTGAAAAGTGGCAGAAGGTTGTGTTTGTCTGGGGGTGACTGTGTTTTCCTCTTTTTAGAATGAATTAAAAAAGGCTTGGATTCCTAAGTGTTCCTGTCAGACTTTCATTTTGTTTTGTTGCAACATTTCAACATTTAATTAACGGGTTTATTCATCCAGAGAACTCTACAAAGATTTGTAGAAAGATAAGAAGTTCAATCAACAGCCCAGCCAGAGGTCAGAGAAAAACATGGGGGGCAGCTGATTAGAGCATGTGGGAGTAGAAAACGTGTTCAGTCAGAGTTTTAATTGCAAATCACCATCTGTGCACGGTTGAAAATAAAAAAGCCACTGAGAGATGAGAACAAGTGAAGAATTACAAATTGTAACGGTGAAGCAGATCCGCCCCCCAGCAGGATGATGAAGCTACAAAGGACGAGTGATTCCAGCTCAACCACATTAATGCTTCGCCGAACTTCATCTATGCTGATGAGGTGAACCAGGAGTCAAGTACTGGGAGGAGGGGTGATTAGTGGACGCACCTGGGCTGATGAGCGGATGGAGTGCAGGTGTGGGAGGGGGATCTGAAATCTGGAATGACTGACGGAGAGCATCGGTAGTTGACAAAGAGAGGAAAACATTCTAAACACAAGGATTTAAAACCTGGTTAACTACCGTATTTTCTGGAATATAAGTCACACCCAAATATAGGTCGCATTGTCCAATTATTGCCAAAGAATTGGAAAAAAATCCATATATAGGTTGCACCTGAATATCGGGTTGCACCTACGTCAAAATGTGGACCGTGTTGAGATCTGCTGCAAATGTCTGCCACAGGAGCGCACAGCAAGGCTTTTAAGAAGATTAGATAGATAGACAGACAGACAGACAGACAGACAGACAGACAGACAGACAGACAGACAGACAGACAGACAGACAGACAGACAGACAGACAGACAGACAGACAGACAGACAGACAGACAGACAGACAGACAGACAGACAGACAGACAGACAGACAGACAGACAGACAGACAGACAGACAGACAGACAGACAGACAGACAGACAGACAGACAGACAGACAGACAGACAGACAGACAGACAGACAGACAGACAGACAGACAGACAGACAGACAGACAGACAGACAGACAGACAGACAGACAGACAGACAGACAGACAGACAGACAGACAGACAGACAGACAGACAGACAGACAGACAGACAGACAGACAGACAGACAGACAGACAGACAGACAGACAGACAGACAGACAGACAGACAGACAGACAGACAGACAGACAGACAGACAGACAGACAGACAGACAGACAGACAGACAGACAGACAGACAGACAGACAGACAGACAGACAGACAGACAGACAGACAGACAGACAGACAGACAGACAGACAGACAGACAGACAGACAGACAGACAGACAGACAGACAGACAGACAGACAGACAGACAGACAGACAGACAGACAGACAGACAGACAGACAGACAGACAGACAGACAGACAGACAGACAGACAGACAGACAGACAGACAGACAGACAGACAGACAGACAGACAGACAGACAGACAGACAGACAGACAGACAGACAGACAGACAGACAGACAGACAGACAGACAGACAGACAGACAGACAGACAGACAGACAGACAGACAGACAGACAGACAGACAGACAGACAGACAGACAGACAGACAGACAGACAGACAGACAGACAGACAGACAGACAGACAGACAGACAGACAGACAGACAGACAGACAGACAGACAGACAGACAGACAGACAGACAGACAGACAGACAGACAGACAGACAGACAGACAGACAGACAGACAGACAGACAGACAGACAGACAGACAGACAGACAGACAGACAGACAGACAGACAGACAGACAGACAGACAGACAGACAGACAGACAGACAGACAGACAGACAGACAGACAGACAGACAGACAGACAGACAGACAGACAGACAGACAGACAGACAGACAGACAGACAGACAGACAGACAGACAGACAGACAGACAGACAGACAGACAGACAGACAGACAGACAGACAGACAGACAGACAGACAGACAGACAGACAGACAGACAGACAGACAGACAGACAGACAGACAGACAGACAGACAGACAGACAGACAGACAGACAGACAGACAGACAGACAGACAGACAGACAGACAGACAGACAGACAGACAGACAGACAGACAGACAGACAGACAGACAGACAGACAGACAGACAGACAGACAGACAGACAGACAGACAGACAGACAGACAGACAGACAGACAGACAGACAGACAGACAGACAGACAGACAGACAGACAGACAGACAGACAGACAGACAGACAGACAGACAGACAGACAGACAGACAGACAGACAGACAGACAGACAGACAGACAGACAGACAGACAGACAGACAGACAGACAGACAGACAGACAGACAGACAGACAGACAGACAGACAGACAGACAGACAGACAGACAGACAGACAGACAGACAGACAGACAGACAGACAGACAGACAGACAGACAGACAGACAGACAGACAGACAGACAGACAGACAGACAGACAGACAGACAGACAGACAGACAGACAGACAGACAGACAGACAGACAGACAGACAGACAGACAGACAGACAGACAGACAGACAGACAGACAGACAGACAGACAGACAGACAGACAGACAGACAGACAGACAGACAGACAGACAGACAGACAGACAGACAGACAGACAGACAGACAGACAGACAGACAGACAGACAGACAGACAGACAGACAGACAGACAGACAGACAGACAGACAGACAGACAGACAGACAGACAGACAGACAGACAGACAGACAGACAGACAGACAGACAGACAGACAGACAGACAGACAGACAGACAGACAGACAGACAGACAGACAGACAGACAGACAGACAGACAGACAGACAGACAGACAGACAGACAGACAGACAGACAGACAGACAGACAGACAGACAGACAGACAGACAGACAGACAGACAGACAGACAGACAGACAGACAGACAGACAGACAGACAGACAGACAGACAGACAGACAGACAGACAGACAGACAGACAGACAGACAGACAGACAGACAGACAGACAGACAGACAGACAGACAGACAGACAGACAGACAGACAGACAGACAGACAGACAGACAGACAGACAGACAGACAGACAGACAGACAGACAGACAGACAGACAGACAGACAGACAGACAGACAGACAGACAGACAGACAGACAGACAGACAGACAGACAGACAGACAGACAGACAGACAGACAGACAGACAGACAGACAGACAGACAGACAGACAGACAGACAGACAGACAGACAGACAGACAGACAGACAGACAGACAGACAGACAGACAGACAGACAGACAGACAGACAGACAGACAGACAGACAGACAGACAGACAGACAGACAGACAGACAGACAGACAGACAGACAGACAGACAGACAGACAGACAGACAGACAGACAGACAGACAGACAGATAGATAGATAGATAGATAGATAGATAGATAGAGATTTATTTGTCCCCGTAGGGAAATTAATTAATTAACACTTAAAAACACTTAAAAACAATTATTTGTTTGATAAAAATTATAGCAAATATGTGTCTGAGCAGAACTTTTCTTTAATAAATGAATAATTTTAGCAGGATAAACACCTAAAAATTAGGGGTGTAACAGTACGCTAAAATCACATTTCGGTTCGGTTCAATTACAAGGAGGGCTCGGTTCGGTTTATTTTCGGTTTATTTTCAGTACAAAAAAAAAAAAGACAAAATAAAGACTTACAAAATGTTTATTTTGAAAATATGCCAAATATATGTTTGTATTGTATTGTATTAATAAATAAAAGTGACCCATTTGGATGATATTTTAAATAAACAGCACTCTACAATAAATAAACTATATTAACAATAATAAAAATCTTAATAAATACAATAACAGTCAGAACAATAAGCAGCAACAGACTGTTTACAATCTAACTAATCAAGTTTTTGTCCAGTAGCAGCAGTGTGGCTGTATTTGTCCTCATTACTCACAACCAGAGTTCAGTTCAGTCATCACACACTTCTTAGCTGCAGCAGGTGATCTCTGGTGGATTTCCCTGAAGTGGAAGAGACATGCTACCTCTGTAACTGGAAATACTGGAAATAAAAAAACAGAGGTAAAAAAAATAAGTTAATAAGATTATGATTTTAAATAATAATAAATTATAAATAATAATTATAATAAAAGAACAATACATGTACCTCTTGAACGGTTGAATCTCCCACTCATCATCAGGGCAGGGCTTAAATCAGCTCCAGGACTTGTTCACAATCAGTTTTAGTTTTTTCATAAAGAGCTGAACTTTTTGACTTAAGTGTTGACGTGATGGATGTCTCATAGCAAGGATCAACTGCGCATAAAAAACATTCAGACTAGATTCAGATCTTTAAAAACTCATACAGTTTGTGTTATTGCTCTGGACCGCTCTGATTACCTGATAAAAGTTGTTTAAATGCAGCTGCTTTTAGCGGTGTTTCTGCAATGTTTCTTCGTTCACATTCCGATGACAGTTTCCAGCAAGTTCACGTGTTGCTGCTGCAGAGAGCTGCGTCACGCAGCTGCTGACCGCGGTAAAGTTAGTTTTAAGTTGGAAGTTGGATATTCGAGCTCCGTGGCTTCAGGGGTGCGTTGCTCTCGTCAGTCCGCTTCATGGAGTCTGATTTGGGGCAGCCGCGGTCAGCTGCTGCAGAGTCTTCATGAAACAACGTCCACACAAGCTGCGTGTGCGCTCGTCTTTTAACAAGAAAGCTATAACGTTCACAAACAGGAGACCGGAGCGAGCAGCTAATGGCTAATAATGCTGCGCGTGCTTCGCGATAACAGCTCCGTGCTGAAACGCGCCCAGGAAATTTTGTTCCGCGGCGCATATATTAACGTTCAATGAGTGAAAAAATAACCGAAACGGTACGCAGGTGGACCGAACCGAACGTGCTGTACCGAAACGGTTCGGTACACCCATTACAACCGTTACATGCCTACTAAAAATTTATATATATTTGTTAGCTGACATTATTGTAAGAGTGTGTCTCAGTTTAATTTTTGTTAATAAATGATTACAAATCAGCTTATTTTATAAAAAGCCATGAATAGGTCGCACCTGAATATAGGTTGCAGGGCATGCAAAAATGATAAAAAGCCACGACCTGTATTCCGGAAAATACGGGTACCTCAATCTACAAAACCAACACCAGGATCACTGCACTGTTTCACATTCCGTCAGCATGCTGGGATTAAATGTTGATCTAAAGGTCTTAACCACCTTAAGATGTTCTGGTTGCAGAAAATCACTTTTTGATGGTTGAACATTGACTTGGTTGTTTTGAGGCCACTTTCCTCAGTCTGCAGGCATGACTCCGGCTTGAACACATCGTTTGGATTTGATGGGCCGTAAATCTCGTTTGTACGTTAATTTTGTGAAAAGCGTTTCCATTTTTTCCACCGTAAGCACCGGACATGTCCGTCTCCTTATTGCAGCAAATCTGACGGCTGCAGGTATTCATTACTTTCCAATTTGGTTCCACTGTTGCCACTAATGATGTGGAGCTTTGTGGTCCACCCGTGGTTGTTGGGTAACCAGGTGATAATTGCAGAGATGGAAGGTTGCAGCAAAAACAATCCCAACTGTGTCATGAACACATACCATACCGGTAATCTACTCATACCAGGTCCACAGAAACACACTTTTCACCTGATTCAATGAAATCAGCGAACCTTCCTCTTCGTTGCCCTGGATTTTAATCACACGTCTGTAGAACAAGATGAGATCAAGATATAAATTCAATTTTCATCTGAAGGTTTCCTCTAACGTTATCTTGTTATTCCTCTGCATATTTTTACATATTAAAACAGAAAAAGTGCTTTTCACAGCGTAGTGCAGTAATTATTTCAGAATATCCAGCATAATGATGATTTATTAGATTCTAAGGGGCGGTTGCTGCAGGTCATATAAAGGTGCGAGGACTGTTTCCATCTCCCTCAGGCTAAATGAAGATCAAGTGTTTCCTCTCAGGATTGACACAGATTCGTTAGCTGTGTGAGTGCCATGGTCCTGACCCGGTTCTGTGTTTCAGGCTGGGATGATCCGAACCAACTCAGATGAGTACTTCATCGAACCGCTGGAGAAAGGCACCCAGGAGCTGGAGGAGCAGGGCAGGGTCCACGTGGTGTACCGCAGGTCAGCTGTGCTGCAGACCCTCACCGACTCCTCTGTGGACTACCAGATCCAAGGTAGGCTGGGTAATCTGAGCCTGTGTAATCTGAGCCAGTGTAATCTGATCCTGTGTAATCTGATCCTGTGTAATCTGATCCTGTGTAATCTGAGCCTGTGTAATCTGAGGCTGAGTAATCTGAGCCTGTAATTTGAGGCTGTGTAATCTGAGACTGTGTAATCTGAGCCTGTGTAATCTGAGCCAGTGTAATCTGAGGCTGTGTAATCTAAGCCTGTAATTTGAGGCTGTGCAGTCTGAGCCTGTGTAATCTGAGCCTGTGTAATATGAGCCTGTGTAATCTGAGGCTGGGTAATCTGAGCCTGTGTAATCTGAGCCAGTGTAATCTGAGGCTGAGTAATCTGAGCCTGTGTAATCTGAGCCTGTGTAATCTGAGCCTGTGCAATCTTAGCCTGTGTAATCCGAGGCTGAGTAATCTGAGACATGGTAATCTGAGACATGGTAATCTGAGACACGGCAATCCGACACTGTAATTTGAGGCTGTGCAGTCTTTCCCCTAGTTCACTTGCCATGACGGGGTGCTCATCTCATCCATGATTTTTTGTTGACGGGGGACGGAGACATGTCTGAGTGCAGCTTGTATCAACGGTCGGGGGTGCATTCATCATGAGGGAAGAGGCACCTTTAGCTTTTAGCTAGCACACCTGTATTTCACGCTGCTAGCTTAGTGCTATGTCAGTGGGGGTGGGGGGCAAATTCAGTTTGGTAGGTGGGGTGCTCAGTTCTGTTGGCGGGATGGGGCACCCCGCTTGTATAATGGTAGGGGAAACACTGGATGTCATCTTATGAACAAGTCCTTTATTTCTGAAACTCTTCAACGAGGACACTACTCAGTGCTGCGTAGCTCCATGGAGTTGTGGTTGGCTCCGTCAGGGCTACAGCTTTAAACCATCCTGGTAGATGAATCAGTGTGTGGACAGACAGCTCCTCAAACCTCTGGAAGTGTTTCCAGTAGCTGAGGGAACTTTATGAAGTCAGACCACCAACCAAAGTCTGGGTCCATGTCAAATCAGAACATGGACTCCCGTTCTGTCGTTTGTGTTTTATTTCAGAGAACTAAACGAGGCTGGGCAGCCCCTGCTGTCAGCTTGTTCTGTTAAAACAAACTGAGCCAGGACCTAAAGGGTTAACCTCCGAGTCCAGTTCTGCCAGCAGAAAGTTTCCTCTGATGTGGCAGCAGCGCCGAGTATTTATAGCTGCAGCCACACCCTGATGTTCACCAACAGGAAGTCAGGGGAAAACCTCTGCAGATGTTCAACATCTGGTTTTTGCTGCATTCACTGAAACTCTGAAAACACAGTGTGAGATCAGATCTCTGCAGGGTCATGTGACAGAACTGCTGAGAACCTTTCTGCACGAGAACCAGAACGTCAGATCTGCTTCAGGAACCAGAACTGATCCAAACATCAGGGGATCTGACTGGTTCTGGATCCACTCTCATCAGGGGTCTGACTGGTTCTGGATCCACTCTCATCAGGGATCTGACTGGTTCTGGATCCACTCTCATCAGGGATCTGACTGGTTCTGGATCCACTCTCATCAGGGGATCTGACTGGTTCTGGATCCACTCTCATCAGGGATCTGACTGGTTCTGGATCCACTCTCATCAGGGGATCTGACTGGTTCTGGATCCACTCTCATCAGGGATCTGACTGGTTCTGGATCCACTCTCATCAGGGATCTGACTGGTTCTGGATCCACTCTCATCAGGGATCTGACTGGTTCTGGATCCACTCTCATCAGGGATCTGACTGGTTCTGGATCCACTCTCATCAGGGATCTGACTGGTTCTGGATCCACTCTCATCAGGGGTCTGACTGGTTCTGGATCCACTCTCATCAGGGGATCTGACTGGTTCTGGATCCACTCTCATCAGGGGTCTGACTGGTTCTGGATCCACTCTCATCAGGGATCTGACTGGTTCTGGATCCACTCTCATCAGGGATCTGACTGGTTCTGGATCCACTCTCATCAGGGATCTGACTGGTTCTGGATCCACTCTCATCAGGGATCTGACTGGTTCTGGATCCACTCTCATCAGGGATCTGACTGGTTCTGGATCCACTCTGTAACCCTGGGTTGATGTGGAGTGCTTACAGTCTTTTCTGTCATGACTGTGAGCAGACAGCACTTCACCAAACTAAGTCTGGACCCAGACAGCTCAGTACCAGCTGTGGCTGAGTGGTTGGAGCAGTCGTCTCCAATGGGAGAGTTGGGGGTTTGATTCCATCAGCAGTCACATGTTGAAGTGTCCCTGGGCAGAGACACTGAACCCCTCATTGCCTCTGATGTGTCTCATCAGTGTACGAATGTGATAAAGCTCTGATTAGTCGTTGTACAGATGTAGTAGATGTAGTAGATGTATGAAAGAGTCAGATAATCTTTAATGTCATTTGCACCACATGTGGTACATGTGATGGAACGAAATTATGTACATAGGGTCCCAGTTACATCCAACAATAAAATGTAAAATAAAAACAGTACTGTAATAAGATATAAGATGTGAACTAAGAAAAACATCAACCAAAAATACACTAAGCATTAATATAAAAACATTACTCCAAACAGCAGCACGAACATGAGTCTGTATGAGCAGATGGTCACAGATAAACACAGCAACAAGAAAACAGATCAGCATCAGCATGATGTGATATTTCACAGTGATTATTCTCATTATTTATTTATTCATGAGTCTAACAGCCTCAGGGTAGAAGCTGTTCCTCAGTCTAGTGGTTCTACATTTGATGCTCCTCAACCTCCGTCCTGAGGGGAGTGGGGCAAAGAGTGAGTGTGCTGGGTGAGTGAGGTCTTTCATGATGCAGGTGGCTCTTTTCCTGCATCTGGAGGTGTAAATGTCTGTGATGGTGGGGAGACTGACTCCAACATCTTCTGTGCAGCCTTCACCACTCTCTGCAGAGCTTTCCTCTCTTCAACTGTGCAGCCTCCATGCCACACGTTGATGCTGGAGCACAGGATGCTCTCCACTGCACACCTGTAGAAGGAGGTGAGGACTGGGCTGCTCAGACCAGCTCGTCTCAGCCGTCTGAGGAAGTAGAGTCTCTGATGACCTTTCTTGATCAGGCTGGTGGTGTTGTTGCTCCAGCTGAGGTTATCATTCATGTGTACACCCAAGTATTTGTAGCTGGAGACCACTTCCACTGCAGATCCACCTATGTTCAGTGGGGCGTGGGTGTGTTTGTTCCTTCTGAAGTCCACAATCATCTCCTTTGTCTTCTTCACATTCATGTGAAGATTATTCTCTTTGCACCAGCTCTCCAGGTGTTCCACCTCCTGTCTGTAGCTGGACTCATCATTGTTTGTGATGCATCCCACCACCGCTGTATCATCTGCAAACTTAACAATATGACAGCCTGGAAGTGTGGCTGTACAATCATATGTGAGCAGAGTGAACAGAAGGGGGCTCAGCACACATCCTTGAGGAGAGCCAGTGCTGAGGGTTATGGTGGAGGAGGAGAAGTTGTGGATCTTCACGGACTGTGGTCTGTCTGTTAAGAAGTCTAGTACCCAGTTACAAATAGAGGGGCTTAGTCCAAGTGTAGATAGTTTGTCTATCAGAGTTTGGGGGATCATGGTGTTGAAGGCAGATGTGAAGTCCACAAAGAGCAGACGCACGTATGAGTCCTTCTGATCCAGGTGGGTGAGAGCAGTGTGGACCACAGAAGAGATGGCGTCCTCTGTTGATCGGTTCTCACGGTATGCGTATTGATGAGGGTCCTCGTTGATGTTGACGGTTGCCTTGATGTGGGACATGACCAGTTTCTCAAAACATTTAGCGACTATCGGGGTGAGGGCCACCGGTCTATAGTCATTCAGACCAGTCACTGTGGAGCTCTTTGGGACTGGGATGATGGTGGCGGTCTTCAGGCAGGTGGGAACTGACTCCAGTGCAAGTGAGGTGGTGA
>JBBPBX010007577.1:3875-26492 GCA_038048925.1 Garcialebias charrua | reverse complement strand
AAAAACAATATCACATTAAAATAACAAACATAAGAAACAAAACTGCTATGAAGTTATTTAAAATGACCATAACTGAGGGATCCAACAAAGTTCAGTCAGGTCATCTGGACGGTGTCTTTTTTTCTTTTGAGACATTTCATCCTTCATCTAAAGGACTTCATCAGTCCGAGGAGCCACAACAAAATGAGTCCCACAAGCAGCAAACCCACATAGTGGAGCAACCAGTTGTGGATTTGCTGCTTGTGGGACTAATCCAAAGGATTTCATCAATCCTTTGAATGGATGAAATGTCTCAACAAACAAAAAAAGAAACTGTCCAGATGACCTGACTGAACTTTGTTGGATTTTCAACCTGATTATTGAGCACGTATTTTGATAAGTGAGGGAAATTTTATATTAAATTCTGTTTTTATCTGATCCAAACAATTGTTGAACAAAGAGGTGGCCACTCAGCCTGGCTGACAACAGAACAGCTTTTTTTTCCCATTTCCAATTATTTAACCTTTCCCGTGTCCCTCGGCCTCTCTGAGCGCTCCCCGGAGATGTCCATACCTCGGCCTGGAACCATCCGTCAAACGGTGACGGATGTGACTGCCAAGACATTTTGTTTTGAAAAATTGTGAAGCAGAAAAATACAAATGTAATGATGAACCGGTTATTGTAAGGTTTTCTCTAAATCCCCGTAAAGTTTTTTGTTTTACCTCAGAACACACAGGGGCTTCATTTAAACTGCTTTGTTCCTGACACAGAAACATTTGAAAACTTGTTTAAAAATACTCAATCAGCTTGAGACTTGAGCTGCATGTGGTAATAATAAAAACAAGATTTTTTTTTTCATTCAACCTTTATTTAGGCAGGTTAATCCTATTGAGCCTCAAGGACTCATTAACAAGAGAGATTGTAGGATTGACATCTTATTTTAATTATCATTTCATACCACTGAATTTATTGTTCCAATTAAAGGTACGCATTGCAAGAAACTTTACACAATTATGAAGAAAATTATAAAGAAACTAAATCTCCACATTTTGTTTTCTCATACTGACTTGTTCTGAAATTAAACATTTGTGAACAGTTCATTTGTTTTTCTACAGAAATAGTGGAAGCGACTAAAAATAGGTCAAGAATTGGACCATTCACAGAAACTCTGTTTGAAAATGACAAGTCTGACATTGATCCGTAAGTGTACGCTCAGAATTGTTGAGTAAAGTATGCAGAGAAGCTTCCCTTGGATTCAACCAAGTGAATTGTTTACATTGAATGTGGACCCACTTTTTAGATTCTCATATCAATATATCTGGAAAACAACCCGAGTACTCTTTCAAACTATTTGATCACACAAGACAGTATTTTTTATATATATTTGAGCACTTTGCAATGAAAATATTCAAAAGCACGACACATAACTGTCCGAATATATGAAAAGTGTCTGTTGAATGTAGGAGTAAGGGTAGTCCTCGACTTACGACGGCCTCAAGTTACGACGTTTCGGGGTTACGACAGCATCTCCATTAAAAAAAAAAGTTTTGAATTTTTTTATTTTGAAGAAGATTTACGCAGTTTCCGGCAGTTTCCGGTTTCCCGTTTTGCTAGCTGTGGAGGCTACAGCTGCCTGTACTCTCTAAAAAAGCTGTCTGGTCCACTGGACATTCAAAAAACAAAACAAAACTTGTTGGAGCAAGCTGGACAGGCAGCAGCTGTGGAAAAGTAGCTATTTTATGGATGGCGGTTTTACAACGTAAACTAATGGAGAATAATAATAATAATAATAATCATTTTATTTAAAAGCGCCTTTCAGGACACCCAAGGACACTTAACAAACCAATACAGTGCAAACATTATCAGTGACAAATTGAAATATAAAATACATAAAGATTATAAAATGCAAAATAATAAAAATACATTTAGTAAAGTTAATGATAAGCTAGTCTAAAGAGATGTGTTTTCAGGGCTGTCTTGAACAGAGAAAGGGAGGTGGTGTTTCGAAGGTCTGGTGGTAGAGCGTTCCAGAGGTGAGGGGCAGAGCAGGTGAAGGCCCTGCTCCCCATGGTGGAGAGGTGGGCAGAGGGTACATGGAGATGTAGCGAAGAGGAGGATCTGAGAGAGCGTGATGGGATGGAGATTTGTAGGAGGTCAGATAGATAAGGAGGGGCAAGGTTGTGGATAGCTTTGAACGTGAGGAGTAGAATTTTGAAGATGATGCGTGATTTAACCGGGAGCCAGTGGAGCTGCTGCAGGACAGGAGTGATGTGGTTATAGTAGGAGGTTTGAGTGATGACACGGGCAGCTGAGTTCTGGACCATCTGTAACTTGTGGAGAGATTTGTTGGGGAGGCCGTAGAGAAGGGAGTTGCAGTAGTCAATACGGGAAGTCACAAGACTGTGCACCAGGATGGCTGTGGAGCGGGGTGTGAGAGAAGGACGGAGACGGTTAATATTACGGAGGTGGAAATAGCAGACCGAGTAATATTGTTGATGTGTGAAGTGAAGGAGAGAGTGGTGTCGAGGATGACACCGAGGCTCTTGACCTGAGGGAAGGGGGATAGCAGAGAGTTGTTAAGGGGGACGAGAAGATGTTCTGATTTTGAAATAGAGTTTTTGGTACAGACGAGAATGATTTCTGAATCCGGAGGAGGGAGGGAGAAATGGAGGAAATGGCTTCACCAGCATATTCCAGAGTAGGAAATTAACTCTTTTTCCCCTTCATCATGGCTCTGAAATGTATGTGTTTTTTTGATAATTATGTAGGGTACTGTTTTAGGATAGACTAAGTGCTTGGTAAAATAAAATACTGTATGTATAAGGTGCAGCTTGGACGTATGTTTCGAGTTATATCGAAATTCACTTTACGATGCCACGTAGGAATGGAACTCCGTCATAACTCGAGGACTACCTGACAATTTAAGGAAAAGAGAGAGGAAGTCAATGAATGCAATATTTCAGAAAAAGAAAAAAAACGTTCATTTATTTAATTCAAAATTCACTGAACATCATTTTGGAAAACAGTACAGGGTCAGAATAAATCCTATCTCGTGCACGTGTGTGTGTGTGTGTGTGTGTCAGATTCTGAGTAAATCTCATACACTGTCGGATGATGATTTTGTTGTCCCGAACTGTAAATCAGGCGTACAAAGGCTTTATCTGCCTCCTGCATTATTATTATTATTATTTTTAATTCCCACTCTGTCTCTGCTGGAGCGAGGCCAGTACATGCTGGTGCAGCCAAACCATATGGAAGGCTTTTGGATGCACAAACACATTCATTCAGGATGAAATCTGGTAAGTGACACGTTCCGCCACGCTTTGCGCCGGTGTGCACGCGGGTTGGACGACTTTGGCGCAGACGGTGTGCGTGGCGCAACAGATGCCAAGCAGAGATATAAGCCTTTAATACCCAAAGGACTCAGGAAAGGGTAACTACACCCAACTCGGAGTGCAAGCCTTGACTGAAACTCCTCTCCAGTGCTTGCACGACGCAATTTATTTGGGATATATCACTTTTACGCAAAACCGCAGCTTAGAGATTGGAGTTTTTCTTGCACGGAACAGTTTCTCTGGATCCACCTGTCATCGTAAACCCAGTCTCATGACATGCTTGTTCATGTCCCATTCACTGGGACCAGGTGATTTCAGCTAGGACAACGCAGGTGGACACCTTCAGCCCCGATGCCACCCAAGAAGAAGGTAAAATGTGCAGGTTTTTTTTTAGCTTCTCACGTGTACTTGTGTGAGTGTTTTGTGTGCGTGTGCAGAACAGGAAGCGCAGGAAAATACACCATCTGTTGTACTGAGCGTTAATCCGACTGTGAGGCCTTTCTACATCAGTGCACTCAGTGCACAGGGCACAGAAATACATCTCGCTTGTATCATGAGTCCAGTTGAATACCAGGCTTTACGCAAGGTTGCATAACCAATAGTCTGTTGCGATCAGCAGGATGAAAGTCTCTGTTTTTTATTTTTCTCCCACATCACTTGTGGGCTTGCAGTCTGTTATTCTATTAAACTTCAAGTTCAGCAAATTTTGGTTCGCCTTAAGCTGTGCAGTCAATAGGTGTACCATTAGATGAAATAAACCAATATTTTTTAGATTACAATTTCTCAAATGTTGCCATCACCACAGTATCAATGAGTGCAATGTCAGTGTTAGATGGCAATTTGGACTGAAGTAAATCATAAGCTTTTATATTTAAATTGTTGTGCATTCATTTATTTGGGGCAGCTGTGTCTGATTGGTTAAACATGCAGTCACCCTCCAATGGGAGAGCTGGGGGTTTGATTCCACCAGCAGTCACATGCTGAAGTGTCCCTGGGGCCGAGATGGTGTAGACTAGAGGTAGGGCAGCCGGCTCAGGACCGGAAGGTCCGGGGTTCGATCCCCGGTCACTGCATACCTCGTTGTGTCCCTGGGCAAGACACAACCCCGAGTTGCTCCCGGTAGGACTGGATGGCGCCTTGCATGGCAGTCTACCGCTACCGGTGTATGAATGTGTGTATGAATGGGTGGATGGCTGGTACTGTGAAGCGCTTTGGGGCCTCTCATAGGGGGCTGGGAAGCGCTATATAAGTAAGCTCCATTTACCATTTACCAAGCTCCAAGACACTGAACCCCTCATTGTTTCCGTTGTGTGTCCCATCGGTGTATGAATGTTCCAAAGCACTGATTAATCTTTGTAGAGTGCTGTAGGAATGGGTAAATGATTGTCTTAAAGTGCTTTGAGTACCGTATATTGATAAGATGGAAAGGTACAGTCAATTTACCATTTATCTGCTCAATTGTCACTGTTCACCTGATTTAGATTATAGTGACAAGCATCAACAGGGTCTTGTTAACATTGTAGAGCAGAACAGTAAGAAAGGAAAAGAGGGAATGTGGGACTTAAACAACTTCTATCATTAACAAGGACACATGACGTATTATATGTGTGTTTCCAGAATCTACAAATAATTTTGTTGCACAAAGGGAAAAAAAAAAAAGTCTACACAAACAGGAAACTATTTAGGCACTAACATTTCATGGGGCCAAGATGGTGTAGTGGCAAGGGAACTGGACTTGGGACCCGGAGGACCCAGGTTCGAACCCCAGTCACGGCATAACTTGTGGTGTGTTTGAGCAGCACATCTCATCCCAATTGCTCCCCGGCGCGCTTTCTATAGCTGCCCGCTGCCACCTGGTGGTGATTGGGTTAAATGCAGAGTCAAATTTCGTCTTGTATGGAAACATGCACAGATGACAAAAATATGACATTATTATTTCAGAGCATGAATCAAAATGAAAAAGATACCATCAGTCAAATGTTGCTCTGTATAATTGTTATATTTAGGGTATTAATCCTGGCTGGCCTACTGAAAAAGTGGGCTGCATTTTAAAACCTACTTTGGCCCCCACAAAGTGTCAGAATCCTTAACTGAGTTGCCTAAATTCTAGCTAAAAATGCAATACCAATACAAGTATAGCTACTTCTATAACTTTGGGGTCATATATTAAGTTAGTCTGCCTTTTTCAAACTGACTTTGATAAACCATGACAACAGAGCGGTGTGGGTAAACATGTGCACCTGCACACAGTATGATTGGCACATCCATCTAACCTGAGCAAAATGCAGTAAGGCTGCAGGACAGTCAGAAGTAGCATGAGCTGAGCTCACCGCAAGCATCAAGATGTCTGTTTCAAAGGCAACCATATGGAAAGTTCACAGTTTCAAAGCAAATTGACTAAAATGTCATTTTGTTCACTTTGCCAACAGCAACCAGTGTTTAATGACATTATGTTGAAAATTAATGGAGTTGTAGAAGTTTTGGTCAAACCTTGAACCTATATACCGGTACATGCAAGCAAGAAATAGCACGCTTGTAGTGCATATTGTGAGTAACCCTTAGCTACTACCACACCAAATTTGATCTAATTTTCTGTCAAATTAACTGAAATATTGACACTTTTGTGTTATCTACTGTTAGCTGGCTGTGGTGGCCCATGCACCTTATTTGGGCTGGCTCCATTTTTTTCAGTGGTTCATGAAATAGTGGGCAGTACAGTGGTGCAGTTAGTAGAGCTGCTGATTCTCAGCAAGCAGGTCACCAGTTTTAAATCCTGGCCAGGTGGGTTTCTGGGTGGAGTTTGCATGTTCTCTCTGTGCATGCGTGGGTTTTCTTCGGGTACTCTGGTTTCCTCCCACAGATCAAAACCATGCCTGTTAGGCTGACGGAGCTCCTGTCACACATCTTTGGAAACTAAAACTACTGTATGGATTTGGTCAGCTGGACTTTCAATGCAATCTACAAAATATTTTCGAAAAAAAGAGACAGGGTCCTTAGAGAGCCCTCATGCCCCACTGAGATTCACATGGTGGGATACATCATGGATCTGTGGGGAATTGGGGAGATGATGTGTCTTTTTGCTCTGTCTCAGGAGGACGCGGATGACGTCTATATAATTGGATTCATGATAGCAGGGTTTCTGCTCTCTGGCATCAGTGGATTCCTGTGTTATTGGCTATTAAGGAAGTTGGCGGCAGCAGTTTCAGCAATGGCAAAATTGCCAAGTCTGTGTGAAGGTTTGGTTTGTGCTTTGAGTACTCAAAAACAGCGGATTTATGAGATTAACCAAAGGTGGGCACCAGACCGCTGAGGAGCGCTAAAGCGCTAATCTGCTTACAACGGACCTAAACAATTTGTTAGCTTTACAGTGGATTGACTAACTTTTATAATTCATAAGCGGATTTGCGCTATTTTTATTTAAAATGCAGTACCGATAATAACTAATTATCTATCAGTAAAAACGAAAAAACTTATTTACGGGCCCGGACGACTGCTAACAGACCATATCCTGTCAGCGCCGGATGTGGTCCGTGACAAAAAAGCGTCCCCCCCCTCAGTCTCTTGGCTAGAGAGAGTGCAGTTATCAGCCAGTGTGTTACTCTGCAGCCTTATTGCTTGTTTTCGAAGAGTCAGACGAAGAGTTTTTAACATGGAGGGTGAACTTATGGATGTTTCTCAGCGGCCTACGCGACGCGTCTGGATTTAAAAAAGTAGTTCGCCATTTGCCCTCTTCAAAATGGCGGCCGCGACGGCCACAGAAGCTAAGGACTTTCCAAGAAAACACGGTAAAAACAATTATTTCTTTGCTGAGAAAAAATATATTTCTTAGCTGACTTTATAGCACAAGGTTTTTCTGAGCTTAACCGGTTCAAATGGTCAAATCTGCTGGATTAAAAAAGTAGTTCGCCATTTGCCCTGTTCAAAATGGCGGTTAGCGTGTTAGCATTAGCGTCCGCTAGCATTGCTAATACATAAGTGCTTTTGAAATTGCGGACCTAAATAAATCAATAAGTGCTTTAGAAATAGCGGAACTAATTTTTGGATTAGTGCTGCCCAGCACTGAGATTAACCATAAAATGGAAGTGATTTGGGAAAATTGCAGGCCATCTGCAGCTTCTGGGACTCGCCAGCATGTTGGAGACGACCTTGGAGGAGACTCGTAGGCCCGGACCAGTGGAATGCCCAATAATCTGGGCATTTTCGATCTTGAAAGTACCAGCAGGACTCAAGGCTGACATGAAAAAAACAGTCTGCCAGAAAAAATCAACAATTGTGGCTTATCTGAATCTGACTCTCCCGGTTCGTCTCGAAAACATGCTAACTTTATCAAATTTCTCCTGGGCTATATGTAAACTAAGGAAAAACGTCATCTATTGCAACCTCCCCCCTTCCCCACCCCCGAGAACTTCTGTGAAGGCTTATCAGAACTGTGCCAGCTGACCAACATCTTATCAGGACTACGGTCTATCTGGAAGTACTTCATGGACAAATCTCACCGCCTTACCGTCATGTGCATATGTGATGTGTTATAAATGTGCTTGCTGGCAGAGTGTTTTTTGCTGTCTTAAATTGTGTCCTGATGGGACAAGGTGTGAAGAGATCTTTTTTTTCGTAGTGCCAATATCCTATCCTCATGAATTTTCCCCATTTTCTATCTAAAAAAGTATTCTGAAAAAGGATAAGAGGCCGCACTGCAGTAGCAGGAGCAACGTGCACTCCGTCCATCTTTCGGACAACTGCACCAACATAATCTCACCGTATTTCGGTACAATGATAATAAGGTTTATTCTGATTCTGTTTCTAAATTGTCCCTAGGTGTGAGTGAGGGTGTGAAGGGTTGTTTGTCTCCATGTGTCCCTGTGATGGACTGGAGACATGTCCAGGTTGTCCCCTGCCTAAAGATAAAGTGTGTCTAAAGATTATGGATGGTTCATGTAATATTTTATTATTAGATAGAGTTGATGTCAAAATATTCATAGGCAAAATTAAAATAAAGATTGTCTGCTCTCTATAAGCAACAAGGAGTGTTGCTCAAAAAAAGGAAGGCCTTTGAGTAGTTGTTACAAGCATTTCACATACCGGCACCTGCTCTTTTCTCAAACAGGAAGCACAAAGTAAGATGTCAGAGCTGTCTGGAACATTCCATAAGGTCTTTTGTTAGCCCAATTTCTGTTGTGAATGTTTTCAAATGTGTTTCACTGCCTTTCTCAGCCTTTTTTATCTAAGTTGTCTTTAATATGGCAACAGTTCTCTAAGCTCAGATGGTACAAAAGTCACTGACAAATCCAGTATCTCAAAAATTGTGCTGGAAGTGAGAAATCTAAAAAAGCTAAGTCTGGTCCTATGGACATTCAAAAATGTACTGGTTGATCCACTGTGAGAGGGTGCTATTTATAAGACTGAGCTGAATACAGCAGCTCAGACTGAGGAAGTCTTTCGGACAAAAGACGAAACGTTTCTACAATTTTTTTGATTTGTTTTGTTTTGTTTTTTGAATGTCCAGAGGAACAGACTTAGCTTTTTTAGATTTTTCTACCTGGATTATTGAGCATGCATCAGGGAAGTGAGAAATGTCCACAACACGAATAAAAGGCAAAATTAATTTTCTATTTTCTCTTTCTACCAAGAGTAAGCACATTGCATCATAATTCTGAGCAGAGCAGGAAGACTTAGATGAAATGCATCCATTCCAGGCACAAAGCAAGTCGGGAATTAAGTCATATGGATACAGTTAATGCAGCTCTTCCGTCTCTGTCTGGTGATGGAGTTTGAACTTGCAGTCTAAGCCGCAGCATTGGCTATCTGGAAGGAGTTTGCATTTTTCTCTCTGGCTCCAAATCCAAGATTGACACACACTATCTTAATCTCCTTACTCAAAGACAATCATGACCCAGAGAGAGAGAAGGGAAAGAAGGCTCCAGACACACAGATCTTCTCTCACAATGACTGCTTTTTAATACATATTCAATCACCGGTGCTGTGATTGTATTACTTTTGTGGTTTTTTTTTTTATCCTCTGTTTTTATGATTAATGAGTCATTTGGAACAGAAAATTGGGTCTGGAATTGTTCTTACTTGAGTTATTTATTTAACTTAGGGTATAAAAATGTATGTAAAGAAGAGCTATTCTGTGATCCATAGTTATAACATCATTGTTTTGAAAATTAACAAAGTCATGGCTGGCTGATCATACTCTATACCATATGTGTAAATGTGGCCCTCGTTGACATCTTATCTGGCCCCCAAGATGATATGTGAAATGTAAAATACTTCTATCTCTTGGATTTTTTTCAGTAATCTTTGATTATGATGTACAAAGTACAATAGAGAACATCAAATGAGACCAATAACCTCTTGCTGAGGAACCTGTGACTAAGAAAAGATATTGGGTATCTGATTTGAGCTACTTTGTAATTTAGTTTCTGAAATTGGCTCTTAGTTGAAAAAGGTTTTAGTTTTGGTCCCCTTTTGTAAGCGAGTTTGACACCCAGTCTATACAAACACATTTAATACAAATATTCTGAAATATATACAGTATTTTGTTAGAATTGGAGCAGTTTAATACTTTGTATCATCAGCTAGAAAAAAATATGCATTTGTGTCTAAAAAATATGGAACATTTGTTTCAAAAATCACTGATTACTTTTAACTGCAACTGTCTGTGCATATAGAGAAAAACTAAAGATGAATCAAATGTAGTAAAAACTGGATGTTGGGTACTGTTGATGGCCTAGATACTAAAGAGCCAAAAGAGAAATACAACCAAAAGAGAAAAGTAAACAAAGATGCCAAACTAAAGACAATATGCAGGAGGATGCTGACAGCTGTAGTGAGGATGGGTACTCTGCTTGGATTCCTCGCCAAAGCCAGATTACCCGCCTCAATCCACATGACCCAGTCTTTCAGTCCAAATCAAGCCAACCTGCAGTAGAAACAAACTGGAAGACTTGTACACAAACAAAGCTAGTTCCAGGGTGATAAGGATTCTGCTGAGATCAATAATGAAGTGGACGACAGACATGAGGAAGGAGACATGCAAAACCAAGACACAAGTCAAAATACTGATATGGACATTGAAGATCAAGCAATTGAACTTGAAATGTCTGAGGAGGACACTAATGCTTCATCAGAGGGTGATCAGGAGATGGAGCAGGAGCGACGTTCTTCAAGAACACGTCGACCAAGATCTATCTTTACATACGATGAGTTAGGGGAACCTAGTTTAACATATTTAAAGAAATAGAGATACTGTAGTTGTTTGAACCATATTAAGTTCCAGTTACAGCTAAAGTTAATTGAAAATGTTTCATTATTCATTGGGTACAATAATTCAGTTACAGGTAAGAGTCATTTTGCAGAAATACATTTCTAGTGACTAAAACTGAAAGTTATGCACCATAACTCACGTTCCCTGAAGGATGGGAATGAGGTGCAACAAATTGACTATGGGAATTGCGCCGCGGCGCGGTTCACCTGAAGTAATACATTAACGCCTTGAACAAGGCAGGTGGGCGTCAGCGTCATCGAAGAGGCCCCGCCCTCTTTGTATAAAAGAGGCTGATGCCCCACCTTCATCCTCCAAGTGCACTTCACCGAGCTTGGGCATTGAAAGGGCAAACATGTGTTGCACCTCGTTCCCTTCCTTCAGGGAACATGAGTTATGGTGCATAACTTTCAGTTCCCTTATCAGTCATGTTCACTCGGTGCAACACATTGACTATGGGAATGTATTTCACTCACGCCTTAGAAATGCTCTGGAAATTCATGCTTGTGAGAACTTATGCCCTTATACTGCAGGCATTTTAGCTGTACTCTACTCTGTGGTAGAGAGGATAGCCTGAGTGACATCACATGCTGTGACTCTGTAGTGTTTTGCAAATGTATTTGAAGATGCCCAGTTGGTAGCAGCAGCACATATGTCTGCCACTGGCACACTCTTGAAAAGGGCCCATGAGGCAGCTAGTCCTCGAGTGGAATGAGCATGTACCCCAGAGGGCACCTGTTGACCTTTGCTACTGTACGCCCTTTTTATGGCCTTAGTCACCCAGTGTGAGAGGCGCTGTTTTGACAGGGCTCTGCCAGCAGCTGGATTAGCAAAACACACAAAAAGCTGGTTTGTTTTTCTCCAACTGACAGTTCTTTCATTGTAAGCACTCAGGGCCCTCACAGGGCAGAGTGCATTCCGCCTCCTCTGTCCCTCGGTTAGTACAGGGGGAGGAGGAAAAGTTGATAGTTCAAAGTACAAACTTCTGAGATTTAAAGTTGGAACCTTTGGAACATATGCGGGGTTTGGACGCAAGCTGACCTTTGACCCATCTGGGGCAAACCTGGTACACATTGGGTGTACAGATAGAGCGTGGAGGTCACCCACGTGCTTAGCTGAGCACAGAGCTAAGAGCAAAGCAGTTTTATAAGATAACAAATCTATCTTAATACTGCTAAGAGGTTCAAATGGAGGCTCACACAGAGCGTCCAGCACTAACTGGAGGTCCCAATCAGGGGCCAGAGTCCTGCTGGGGGGCCTTTTTCTCAGTACGCCCTTTATGAAACGTATCATGAGAGGGTGGGCACCGGGTGTTTTACCTCCCCAGCCTTTATGACACGCTAAGACGGCTGACAGGAATACCTTAATGGTGTAGAAGGAGCGGCCTCTCTCCAGCAGGTCTTGTAGAAAAGTGAGCAGTTAGACCAGGTCACAGGAATATGAGATAATATTCCTCTCTAGACACCAGGCCTCAAAAACACGCCATTTGTGAACGTAGAGAGTCTGAGTTGACTGAGCTCTTGCTCCCTGTATTGTTTATAACATTACCGGGCAGGCCGGAGGCCATCAGCCAGTTCCTCTCAGCGGCCAAGCCCAAAGAAGCCACAATTCTGGGCGTGGGTGAAGGAGCTTCCCGTGGGCCTGAGTCAGCAGGTCCCTGTGGGGGGCAGCTGCCATGGTGTCCCTGACAACAGTGAGATCACTTCTGGGAACCATGGTTTCTGTGGCCATCTGGGAGCTATGAGTATCAGGGAGAGAGCTCCCCTACGTACCCGTTCCAGCATCGCCTGAATCAGGGGCACGGAGGGAAACGCATAATATAGCGCCCCTGCTGGCCAGTTGTGTGCCAGAGCGTCTGTTCCCAGCGGTGAGTTTGTTTCCCTTATCGAATGATACAGGGCGCAGTGAGTACTGCTGTTGCAAGCGAACAGATATACGGATGCCGGCCCGTATCGTGCCCAGATCTGGTCCACGATACGCAGGTTCAGCCTCCACTCTGAGGAGAGCAGGGGCCCTCTGGAGAGGGCGTCTGCCCCGTGGTTTAGCTCGCCCGGGGTGTGTGTCACTCTCAGCGACAATATACGGGAGCTACATCACGTGAGCAGTTTGTATGTCAAGCTGAGGAGGGGTCGGGACCTTGCCCCCCCTTCTCTGTTGATGAAGGACACTGTTATTCTGTTGTCTGATTTTATCAGGACATGTTTTGTAATCAGCCCCTTCTTGTAAAAGTGTTTCATGGACAAAAACACAGCTTTCAGTTCTAGGAAGTTGATATGGAGCCTTGCCTCATGCTGTTTCCAGACCCCTTGGGCATGCTGATTTCTGCAGAAAGCTCCCGAACCTGTCTTTGAAGCGTCTGTGGTGATCAGTATGTGATACAGTACTCGTCCCAGCTTGACTTCTGTCCTGAACACTGAAGGGGCCCTCTAGGGTTCCAGAGCCTTCATGCACTCTGGGCTGGTCAGTATCCCCCCTGACCGTCTGGGAGGGGCAGAATACATTTGTTTGTTTAGCCATAGTTGCAGAGGGCGCATTTTTAATAAGGTCTGAGACACGCAGACAATGGCTGCTGCTAGCAGGCCCAGGAGACGCTGGCACAGTCCGATGGACATTCTCTGGCCCAGCTAAAAACGTGCCAGGCAGAGGTGGATGGATGAAATCCGAGCCTCTGAGAGCCATGCTCTGTACAAAATGGAGTTGACCTGTACACCCAAAAATACGGTAATCTGGGATGGTATCAGATTGCTCTTCTGCAGGTTTATTACGAAACCTAGATTCTCCAGGTGAGTCATCACCATCTGTGAGTGCTACTGCGCCTGATCTCTGTCGCGCCCGAGGATCAACAGATCGTCGAGATAATTTAGAACTCTGACCCCTTGACCCCTCAGTGGGGTTAAGGCTGCATCCAGACATTTCGTAAATGATCTTGGTGCAGTTTTTAGTCCGAAAGGGAGGGCCATAAATTTGAATGCTTTTATTACTCCTTTCTCTAGCATTGTAGAGATTTCCTCCCATAGAATGTGGGCACGGTCTGGGTTTATGTTGAACAGTAGCACCCCCGTGAAAGGGGGTGGTTGCTTGTGGAACTGCAGCCGGAGGCCCTGACTGACAGTCGACATGACCCACGTGTTTGGATGACACGTCCTCCAGGCCTGAGCGTGTGTGCTGAGCCTGTGAGGCATGTGTATTCTGGGTTGTTTTTGTGTCGAGTGTGCGGGATGGAGCAATGACATCTACCCGGTCGCCTTTCGACGAGCTGACCTGTCCGCCAGCGGTCGCCAGGAAGTCTGCCTGTGGCAAACAGACCCCTGATGTACCGCTGAGGCTCATTGTCTTGCCTGACACATTGTGTTTCACGAGGGACGAGGGGTGATTGCACTCTCCCTTTATCGAGACTGTTTTCATAAAAATGGTGCTGTGTTGTTGTTTTTTTGTTTATTTTAGTCAAGACACCGGGTAGGATATGCTTTTGAAACTTTATTTTCGTGTTTTAAAGAACAATTCATCTTTTTTACACACACAGCAGAAACATGTTTTGTACACACACAAATGTCACCAGCCTTTTGCTGCATTTCACACATAGAGTCTGGGTTTAAAAGTCTGGGTTCCCGTACCTCATGGGTGGGCAAACCTGTAAATCTACGAAGTGGTCCTGTTTCGTCAGGCCAACTTCTGCCTTCTGTCCCAGTTCGTCGAGGAAGATCTCGGCGGGACCTCTTGTCGAGGAACAAACCTGTTCCTGGCCCATGCCTGGCCAGCCTGAGACTGTCCCGTTGCGAGTCTCGGCTGTTGCTCCCCGTCGAACGCTGGTCGTTTTTGCGGGGGTCGGCGTGTAGCTGAGCAGTGTCGATGCTGCACGGCTCTGCTCCCACTGGCCTCTCTGAGGAGTGCGAAAGTTTTTCTCATCATCCCCTCGCGCAGGGCTTCAGCCTGTTTTCACATTTGCTCCAGCCTGCTCTGGATACGTTCCAGAGCCCCTCCAAAGAGCCCCGCCGGCTCGATCGGGTGATGGAGGAACGGGAACCGCTGGCCCTGCGGCAGGTCCGTCAAGGTCAGCCACAAATGGCGCTGGACAATGACCACTTCAGCCATGCATCTCCCCTGAGCAATGGCCGTGGTCCCCATCATCCTGAGGACAAAGTATGTTGCCCTATGGTTTTCCTGCATGGTTTCTGCCGTATCCTTTTGGTTTGTGGTTTGCTGGAGTTCCTGTAGCTTCTCCGCCAAGTATGCTTGCATCATGGCCGAAGCGTTCATGGCGCAGACAACGAGGCCCTGAGCTCGATAACATTTTTTGAGCTGGGAGGCCGAGGTGCGGCAGGCCTTGTTGGGTAGAGTTGGCTTGGAGCTCGATGTTCTGGGGGCTAAGTGGGCCGCAAGCATGTCCTTCATCTGCGGGATGGCGGCTATTCCTGCTGCCTCCATGCCAGTGACGTTGAGGAACTGGGAGAGAGGCAGAAGCATGGGAGCTCTGGGTTCAGCCCATGAGCGAGTCAGCTCCGTCAGGAAATCTGGAAAAATCGGCATCCTGTACCTCGTGGCCGACTGCTGTTTTGCGAAGAAGTAGTTCCCCGCCAACCTCGTAACCTGTTGGCGAGGTGGGGGTTCTGGCCAGCTGATCCGCAGTGCTCTGCCGCACAGGTCGAATAGAGCGGCGATGGAGACATCTGTCTCTGGGTGAGCTGTCGTCGGGCTCTGGGAGAAGTTCTCTTCTTCTCCCTCGTCCTCGTTTTTAGCTTCATCGTCTGATATTTCACCCGAAGCTGTTAGCGAGAGCTCGTTTGCTCGTAACAGGCTTCTCATATCAAACTCGACGGTGGAGTCTCCGACGGGGGCCACCATGTCCATACTGTCCCCCCTGTCAGCGTGGCCGTTGTCCTCCAGGTCCACGGCCTCAAGCTCCGGTATTGGAGTGAGTGCCTCCATGAGGTCTGGGTCCCACGCCACAGCGGAGCCACCCATGGCCTTGGCCACAATGTACATGTGACGCTTCCTCACAGCCTCAAGCATCTGGCTGCAGTGAGGGCAGGACTCGGGGGATTCCAGCGTTGTCTTAGCGTGCAACATCCCCAGGCAGACGGGACAGGCCTCGTGGGTGTCCATCGCCAAAAGGGAGTAGCTGCAGCCGCTGGGGCAGGCTCGGGAGCTGGGGCTCGCTGGCCTGCTGGTCTTCTTAGAATTTTTGGATTTTCGCTTTCCCTTCTCTGGAGCCATGGCTGAGAAGAGTTGAGCTCATTAGCTGTAGCTAACGTGGTCCGGAGACGTCCTCTCGTCGAGTCGCTCTTGTTGGCTAGCCTGCTAATCTCCATTAGCCAAGTAGCTAGTGACGCAGTTAGCGCCGCCGAGCGAAGCTGCGAAGAGAGGAGAAAAAACCTTGAGGTTAAATAAAAGGCACTGGGCTAGCTTTCGCTAACCCAGTAGTACAAAGGAAATTTCTCTGTACGTTCAGGGTAGGGAGCAAGCTCACCTCCAGTCGAGCGATGCAAACACAGAGAGTCCAACGAAGTTCAGGTGTAAGCGAGGTGAATGGCATAAAAGAGGATGAAGGTGGGGCGTCAGCTTCTTTTATACAAAGAGGGTGGGGCCTCTTTGATGACGCTGACGCCCACCTGCCTTGTTCAAGGCGTGAATGTATTACTTCAGGTGAACTGCGCGGCGGCACAATTCCCATAGTCAATGTGTTGCACCGAGTGAACATGACTGATAAGGGAACCATAGTTATGCCAGTGATGTGTTTACAGAAGAAAGTGTGTGTTTACAAGGTAACACAAAAGTAGTCTGTAAGAAGTCATACTACATTTCAAAGCATGTTTAATATGGATATATTTATTAAGGTGGAATGGTAGATTTAGCCATATGTGACTTAATGGACTTGGAAGGCCTACCAATGTACCGATGATTTAAGTTAATACACCAAAGCAGGAATATTAGTAAATTTACTTATCCTGTATACCGGTACATTTATTTGTAGTAATTTGATGTATAGTATTGGTTATTGTTTTGGAGTGCAACACGTAACTAAATGGTACCTGAAAGAGTTCAGTATTAGAAGCTATTAATAGCAATACATTATTTAAGTTCTAAAGTGTAAAATGCTTCGCAAACATTTTATTATTTTAGTAGGGGAGGGTGTAGAGCCCTGAAGATCAGTAGGAACGAGATGATGTTTAATTAATTGTTATATTGATTTTGTTAGTCAAGCAGTTATTTAATTTGATATTTGTTTTAAAACAATTCATTTAGTTTATGGTGAAATATGTGCTAAAGCTATTTTTAATTTTAATTTTTTATTCCATGGAAATCTGTCATAATAATGCCTCTTTTAAGAGAGACGCCATGCATAATGGGAATAGAAAGTTCATGACCCGTGATTGGGGGTTGTGTACGAAAAATGGCAGAAAACTACATTGGGGCAGAGATGGTGTAGAGGCGGGGCAGCCGGCTCCGGACCGGAAGGTCTCGGGTTCGATCCCCGGTCACTGCATACCTCGTTGTGTCCCTGGGCAAGACACTTAGCCCCGAGTTGCTCCTGGTAGGACTGGTTGGCGCCTTGCATGGCAGTCTACCACTACAGGTGTATGAATGGGTGGATGGTTGGTACTGTGAAGCGCTTTGGGGCCCCTCAAAGGGGGCTGGAAAGCGCTGTATAAGTAAGCTCCATTTACCATTTACATGTGCTGTACGCTCGAGCTGTGGGTTTTGTTTAATAAAGTTGCACAAAAGCAAAAATCTATATACTTTTTTTAAGTTCTTTTCAAGGGTTCAACATATAGCTTACCCCTTTAACACAACTGGCAACATCAGTAATAATGGTAAAAGTACTATTAACACGCTCTATAAAATTTACAGTCACTGTGGTATTGATTTGCTACCCAATTTGATTTAAAATTGAAGATCTAAAAGGCTGTGATGCTTTTTTAAACTCCAGAAATGGAGACTGGTGCCAAAGTGAAGGTTGGTGGTGCCAGCCCACCTTCTCTGCTCCAGTGTAGCATTAGGCTGAGGGCACGGAGCCAGCCTCCTACTGACGGATGAGGCAAAGCAGCTGATGAAACAGAGCTCGGAGAAAAGTGGATTGGATCGTACACTTTATGCAAATGAGCAGGCTGTTAATGACCACGATACAGCGTAACAAAGAAATGATCAGTTTATATAAAAAGCGAATGAACGTCAGATGAAAGAACTAATGCAATCAGCTGAAATTATATCCCTTGCCTGCAGAAATAACCATTATAGGAAAATATGTTGGCACAGAAGATCAGTGGGTTCAGTGCCAGGTGATCACAGGCTACACAAACACACACTAAACAAAATAGTGGAGTGTTTGGTTGTCATTTGTTGACCAAGATTTTCCTAGCTCATATATACAAAACGTCCATCAATTATCTTTACCCGCTTCTTCCTTTTTGGGTCACGGGGATAACTGGTGCTCGTATCCATCAGTCACTGTGTGAGAGGTGGGAGACACCCTGAACTGGTCTCCAGTCCATCACAGGGACACATAGAGACAAACGAGAAACAATCATTCACTCTCTCACTCACGCCTAGGGACAATTTAAGTCACCAATCAGCCTAACATGCATGTTTTTGGTCTGTGGGAGGAAACCGGCGTACCCGGAGAAAACCCACATATGCATGGAGAGAACATACAAACTCCACCCAGAAATGTCATGAGCCAGGATTTGAACCAGCGACCTTCTCGCCAAGAAGCAACAGCTCTAATTGCACCCATGTCCAAAAAAATGTTACTCTATATACAGTTAAATGTCTTTGTTTCTTTTTATGGAAATCCTTTATTTGAATGCAAGAGGTGATTTTGTTTTCATGCAAATTTAAGAAAAAAATACAGTTTGAAATAAAACTTTTACTGTTTTGGCTCATGCAGGGAACTGTGGAGGTAGGCTGCTTTGTTTGAACCTGAAGGACTCCTGTAGAAACTTCTTTCTCTTCTACGTTATGGACTTTCCTACTATTGGTTTTCACAAACAAAAGAAACAAGCAGGATATAAACATTACAATATTTGAACCCCCTTCTTTTAATCCTCCCTCAAGTTAGCTTAACAGTTGTTTCCAGTATTTGGATAAGTGTGGTTTCATTAAGCACCAATTTGGGGTTTAAAGAAGCTCTACAAAAATCATATTAACTTTAAAAATGATTGTTGACAGCAGATTTAGCCTTAAATGTTACAAAGAGACAACAGTAGTACTAATAAATAGATTTTAACATATGAGGAATGAAGCTTTTTGGTAAATGAGGAATGTGTGTACACTTTAACAAGAAATCATTTAGGTCAAATTTTTCTAGAACTTTTTAAGTGTCAAAAGCTGAAAGGTTTGTGGACCACTAATCTAAAGATGGCATTTAGTCCACCAATGATCTGTAATAATAGAGGTGTTGGAAAACCTGTGTTTGCTTGGAAATTTGTAGGCATCCTAATTGTTTTGCTTCATTGCATACAGCATTCCCATGAAGTGTTGCAGTTGCACTTTTTGGCAGGCCTACAAAAAGGCACTACAGTCAAAGCGTTTGCACTGCCACTTGACTGACTCACACATCTGCTCTTAATGGAGCCACTGGGTAGTGATGTGGAAATTTCTAACCCCAGTTGTCTTCCGTTGCTCTTTTAAACAAGACACACATTACAGCAGTGACTCAGGAGTACTCTCTGGGCACAGGTTGATGCTGCTGCAACGTTGTGGTTAGAAGATCCAACCTACAAACTTAAACATGATGAAAACTTGAAACTAGAAGCCCAAAGCTTTTAATAATAAAAATGTGGCTGACAAGGCAAAAATAAAAACATAAAAATACTTACAAATGAAAAGAACAAACTAGGAAACTTACATCAAAAAGGCGTTCAATTCAAGATCAACTGGACTTTATTTGTAACAGAAGACGTTTCGCTTCTCATCCGAAAAGCTTTATCAATTCAATGAATCAGACTGTGTGTGCGTGTGGCTTTATAACAGGAGTCACGCACCATCATATGTAAATTGCAAGCTGAGGTAACACATACATGTAAATTGACCGATCACACCTTAACAGTAGGGAGTTCCCTTGAAGTCTCTGACAGCAGACACAACAACTGTATGTAAATTGACAAAAAACACCTCACAGGCCAACAACAGAGGTTTCTCAACAAACTTTGCTAGTCTAATTCACAGACAAGACACCTCTGCTCCCATCCGATGTAAAACGTTTGTGAATCAGCCCAGTGGCGGACTTAGACATTTTGGGGCCCCAGGCAAACCTTTGTAAAGGGGCCCTGTACCGGTCTGTCGTGGTGAAGAGGGAGCTGAGTCAAAAGGCAAAGCTCTCAATTTACCGATCGATCTACGTTCCCACCCTCATCTATGGTCATGAGCTTTGGGTTGTGACCGAAAGAACGAGATCTCGGATACAAGCGGCTGAAATGAGTTTTCTCCGCAGGGTGTCTGGACTCTCCCTTAGAGATAGGGTGAGAAGCTCAGTCATCCGGGAGGGACTCGGAGTAGAGCCGCTGCTTCTCCACATCGAGAGGAGCCAGTTGAGGTGGCTCGGGCATCTGGTTAGGATGCCTCCTGGACGCCTCCCTGGTGAGGTGTTCCGGGCATGTCCCACCGGGAGGAGACCCAGAGGAAGACCCAGGACACGCTGGAGGGACTATGTTTCTCGGCTGGCCTGGGAACGCCTTGGGATTCCCCCAGAGGAGCTGCTCCAAGTGGCTGGGGAGAGGGAAGTCTGGGCCTCCCTACTTAGGCTGCTACCCCCGCGACCCGACCCCGGATAAGAGGAAGAAAATGGATGGATGTTTTATTATTGCAATAAAAGGCTCTAAATCAAGTCTTACACCAAAATTCAACAACACTAAATAAACACAAACAAATAGAGAGGGTAGATGTGAGCAATACAGTAGAAATATATTTTCCTAAATTATAAGATTTTCACAACTTTAATTCTTTTAACGTTATATTACATATTCTGTAACAGGGAACAGTTGTTAGATCAATGTGAAAAGTGAGTGTGTGTAGTTGAGATGTGGTACTTTGAGATGAATTCACACACTGGCTCGATATGAACAGCAAGATGTCCAGGCATGAGACACTTTTTACAGCATTAAGTGATCATGAATTACCTTGATTATTCAGCTGGACTTCTATGAAAGTTGTCTTCTGTCTTGTTTCTGGTCTTTAATGATGCATGTTTAAAGACTGCATCTGAAAAAAACAACAAATGTTAGTGTTGGAGGAAATAAAAGAAAAAATAAGACATTATTACATTTAACACATGTGAAGGCTCTCATTTATCCAAGTTTCCATAATTAAGACTGAAAGTTTTGACTTCTTTTTAAACCTTAAAACTTACACAGACTGTAAGACGTACTGTAAACTAAATGACTCAAATAATGTCACAGATTTTTCCACCTGGATTATTGAGCATGCATCAGGGAATGTCACTTTTCATTTATATCAATTTTTACATTTTAGATAACATTTTAATTTAGCAATCCTAGCCTTTTGATTCTGTTGTTTTAAACTAACAGTGGCATTTCTGTCCAAAGCAAACCTGTCATTATTAAAAAACACATTTTTGCATTACTCTGAAAGCTATAAGTTGTGCTTTATAATGTATTTAATGGAGGGACTATGGACCAAATAACAAAACAATGATAGTCTGATGAAGTTTTAACAGTCAAATATTTTGTAAAATGGTTGAGAATTTTTTTTTATAGATAACTGTGGAATATTTTAGATCTATTCTATTCAATGTAAAGTCCGAATAATTTAATAATACTGTATACTAAGCAAGCAGGGCAGAGCTAAAGTAGGTAAAATATATAATCCCCTCTCTCCTACTTAATTCAGAAGATTTAGGTCGAATATCTTTTAATATTTTGATACAGAAAGAAAACGTGAAAATAGTGGTTGTCTCAGCTGATTACTGTTAGGATTTCTTTTACCCAACCTACAAAATAATTTCTAAACCTCGTACCTCATCTTGCTTTAATACTTCATCTTCATCTTGAGTCACTGCCTCGGTGCCTGGATCCTGATGTCCGGTTCCGCCACACTTTTAAATGGGCCGCTGCCGCTCGTGACCGTCATTAGCAGTTGATGAAGTTTTAGAATTCGACCCATTTAAAAAAGGTTGTCACTTTCGGTAGTGAAGAAACATACGTTATTGTTTTTTGACGCTTTTTACGTTTTTCAGCTCCGCTTTTCTGTCTCCTGTCTCCCGCTTCCTTCACAAAACAGCAGCGAGCAGCACTTCCTGGATTAGTGGGTGACGTCATGACGCATGACGGAATAGTCCATTTTAGTAGGGGGATACAGAACTCAACCGTTTTTTCTGTTGCGTTTTTAAAGATAGTTTTCATCGTAACTATAATTATTTTTATGTTAAACGTACATTAACAAGCAGGAGCAATGTTAAGGATGTAGGTGACGGCTGGGGTCCCTGCTTATTGGCGGCCCCTGCTCATTGGCGGCCCCTGCTCATTGGCGGCCCCAGGCCCAGGCCTCGTTCGCCTGAATGGTAGATCCGCCACTGAATCAGCCCCAAAACTGAGTTGTAAGTCTTGGAAAGTTGAAATCTCAGACCTCCTCCTCTGTTAAGAGAAGGTTTTTCTCTCTTAACATACAAAGCTTCCTTAACACCCCTCTCAAACCATCTGTGCTCTCGGTCCAAAATTTGCACATTTTCATCCTCAAATGAGTGTCCCTTGTCCGTGAGGTGGAGGTGAACAGCGGAGTTTTGTCCAGAGGTGGTGGCTCTCCTGTGTTGGGACATTCGTCTGTGAAGAGGCTGCTTCGTTTCTCCAATGTAACGGTCTGAGCAGACCTCGCTGCACTGGACTGCATACACCACACCACTCTGTTTGTGTGTGGGGGTTCTGTCCTTAGGGTGGACCAGCCTCTGTCTGAGAGTTCTGCTGGGTTTGAAATGTACTGGGATGTTGTGTTTGTTGAAAATCCTTCTGAAATTCTCTGAGACTCCAGCAACATAAGGAATGACAATGTTTTTCCGTCTGTTAGCATTTTTCTGTTGATTATTGTGTT
>JBBPBX010007576.1:10440-51755 GCA_038048925.1 Garcialebias charrua | reverse complement strand
GCTGGGCCATATCATATCGTTCCCGGTAATACCGGTAAAAAAAGCTTGCCCGGGCAAAAAAGTTATATCATGATATGCTAATTTCATGACGTAATACGTCAGGGCGCCCCGCCCCCTTAACAACCGAGCGCTTCAAACGACCAAACCGAACTGCGCACCCCCCCTCCACCAGTCTGTACTGGTGTAACGCTAATTAGTTACGTGCAATACTAGCTAGCTAAAATGCTAAAAACAAACAACGCGCGTCTCAGCTTCTCTCCCCCCTGCTCTAAACTGCAGGTACAGACAGCTCAAATGTCTCCCCCCACCCCGCTCTGAGCAGCCGGTGCTGCGTCTCCCTCGCTCTAAACTGTCTGTACAAACACGCGCGGCTCCATTGTCTCTTGAGTTCCACAGTCGGTCCACGGACCAAGAGGCAGGAGATCAAAGACAGATCAGTCAGAGAAATGGATCATTCCTGCATTAATAGATGAAGCTGAAACACCAACAATCTTCAGGGTCAGCTGATCACCTTGTTACAAGTTCTGAAAGTTCGAGCTCATTTAAAGGCAACATATTTTGTTGTAGGTTTCATTTATGCCCAACAGATCTTAAGCTTCATTTTATTTAGTTGTTTTAGGAAACTACACATGCACTAGTTTTCATGGTGGATTTTGTTTATCTATATTTTGTGCAGACTTTTTCAATCTAAATATCAGATCATTTTTTTATTTTTATACTTTGATACTGAATACTTTACTAAATAAAGTAATTTCAGTAAAATTAACCCTTGTTGTTTTTTAAATTTTTATATAATACTGCAAAGCAACATGTTAAGTTAATTTTGTCAAATAAATAAATTTGATTTATGTTTTTTCTTTTGTTATATCACGAAATTTATCCTTATCGTGATGATGCTCTGAAATATCATGATATAATTTTTGAGCCATATAATAATAATAATAATAATGAATTCAATTTATAACGCGCTTTTCATTAGTGAAAATCTCAAAGCGCTACACACATTGAATGCTACACACATTCATACACCGGTAGCGGCAGACTACCATGCAAGGTGCTTTCCAGACCTACCGGGAGCAACTCGGGGTTAAGTGTCTTGCCCAAGGACACAACGACACATGGTGTGGGGAACCGGGATTCGAACCGCCAACCTTCCGATCGGGGGACGACTGCCATTACCACTACGCCACGGCCGCCCTACATATGGCCCACCCCTAGCGGCCGCTGGTGCGCGCTCACTCCACCGCTGCTCGAACCACCTTGGATAACATCAGGATGTGTGTGGTCAGCGCAAGATCTGTCACCAACAAAACTTTCATCCTCAGGGATTACTTTCAAGAGCACAATTTTGACTTTTTAACCACGAAACGTCGTAACTCAGATTGATCTGTGAACGTTTTCTTCTTCAGGTGAATATTCAGAGTACACAGCGCCACCCAGAGGCACCAGTTAACATCACAGGGTTCCACTTTCCCTCTAAGGTACGAGACAGGAGGTGGGTGAACTTTCAGGTGTTGCTGAGTCATCTCTGAGTTGTTTGTGTTTCTTCAGAGCTCTACAGACACACGAAACATCAGAAAGACCCAAACAGAGAAGGAGACGTCCGACCAGACCAAGAGCGATACATTCAACAGCTTTCAGTTTTGGAGGGATCCGCTGCCCTCCATCGACACAGACCTACTGGATTTACTGGTGCGTTCTGACAAACCGCTGACAGACTCCATTTTTGCTTTGGGTTGGTGTCTCAGGATGTTAACACTGTGTGACTGGACTGTTTCTGCTCTGTCAGGGTCCAACAAAGGTTTCAAATCCAAACCACAAGCAGAAGGACACGCAGGCGACGGACACGCACCCAACGGACACGCAGGCGACGGACAATGAACACTTCAACAGCTTCCAGTTCTGGAGAGACCCGCTGCTGAGCATTGATGATGACCTGCTGGCTTTACTGGTGAGGTCAATACTGGTCCCCATTCTCCTTCTAATGGTCTAGTTCTTGTGAGGCAGAAGGACAAAGTCCATTTGGAAGAGCTGGGTCCAGAGTTTGTAGTCTGCTGCTCAAATCGTTTAGGAAGCACAGGATCAGAACATCAGACAGACCCAAGTTTACTGAGAACGCAGGTCCCTAAAATAAAAAATAAAAAAACGCCTGAACTGACAGTTATAATGATGAGGATTTATTTATTTATTTCAGGATGAGGGTGGAGTCTCATCATCAGACTACTTGCCGCAGATGGAAGAGAGAACGGAGCACCAGCCGTCAGAAGAACAATCACATGACGAGGACAAAGAGAACGAACCTGGGGAGGATGAAGATGATGAAGGGGGCTGGATCACTCCCAGTAACATCAGACAGATTAAAATGGACTCTGCCAATTGGACGGCTTCAGCTGACGTCAAAGTTGGATGTCTGACCACCGACTTCGCCATGCAGGTAAGGCACCAAAGTTTTCTGGCTTAACAAAACGACCCGTTCTGTTGTAGATCAGCTGCTGGGTTTGGCATCATGGTCCAGTTGGACCCAGTTTGGTCCCAGCTTGAGCTGCTGGACAGATGGACTCACATCTGGCTCCAGAACCCTTTGGTCTACAGAGGAGTTCATAGTCCACTCACTGACTGCAAGAACCCAAACCATCAGACCTCCACCACTGTGCTGACAGCTGGGACGAGATGTTGGCTGCAATGCATTCTGGGTAACCACCAGTCCTGTCCTGTAGTCTCATTGTTCCAGGAGTCTTGTGGTTCCTTCAGATCAGGGGTGGGCAATTATTTTTTCCATGGGGCCACATGAGAAATAGAAAATATTGTGGGGGGCCGGGCGAAATGACATAATTCAATACTGCATATTAATAGTATTTCTTTATTAAAAGCAGTAAATATCATTGTTTAGACAAACTGGTAAAAGTATTAGTTATGATTAATCAACAAAATAAAAAGCATGAGTGGACATTTTTGAGGGCTAATGTTGTCTTGTGACTTGACAACAATGCAATCATGCACATTGCGCATGTCTTGATTTACATATTGCATCATTTTGTATGTGAATTTAAAAAAGACATCAAAATTAAAGCAATGCAGTCCACAAATGAGGTAAAATTAGAAACTATTTTTTTGTTGTAACTCCCCTTACGGGGGCCGGTCAGAGTCAACCAAAGGGCCGCATGTGGCCCTGGGGCCTTACAATGCCCAGGTCTGCTTCAGATGAACCTTCCAAACTCAAGTCATGCTTCCGTGAAGTTTTAGATGTTTTTATAGGTTTTCTCCTACAACTCTAACAAGCCATGACCCTTGACCTTTAACCTGCTGAGGCTTGTAGAGTCTGAGATGGAGCTCAGTTCTTTAGGTATTACACAGTCTGACCTTCTGGGTGAATTTTCTGGGCTGTCAACTCATGGGGAGATTGTCAACTGTCTTAAATGTAAAATATTGTTCTCTAGAAAGATGGTCTCCCAATGACCTTTGACCTTTCCCAGGTTCATAGAGAATAGAATATATCATAACCAGCAACAGTTTCTTTTCTGAGGTCATTGCTGATGGTTTTCTGCCTTGGCATTGTGTTGTGCATGCTTTTTTCCCACACAGCTCTTGTGTTCAGGTCTGAATAATTTCAGAACCAGTCCCGCTGATGACCCCATCAGTTTTATGTCCCAATACTTGAAACGGTCAAACTTGGGTGGCCTTTGATTTTCCCGTCAGGATGGAGTGTGATGAGCTTGTTCAGATGGTGTGAACCTGTTTCTGTTCGCAGAATGTTCTCATCCAGATGGGCCTCCATGTTCTGTCTGTGAATGGGATGGTGATCAGAGAGGCGAGGAACTACATCCTGAGATGTTACGCCTGCTTCAAGTAAGACCTAAACTGTGGACTCGGAGTCCTCTGACAGCCAGGTCCAGTCTGAACAGAATGAAGAACTGAATGTGTTTGACTTTTAGGACGACGAGCAACATGAGTCGAGTGTTCTGTCCTCACTGTGGGAACCAAACCTTGAAGAAGCTGGCGGTGACGGTCAGCGACGATGGCAGCATTCAGATGCATTTCTCCAAAAACCCCAAAGTGCTGAACCCCAGAGGACTGCGGGTGAGACACTCTGCTCCCCTCGTTAAACTGTGTCAGTACACATAAGTTAGAAAAGCAGTTCACACACAGGTCACAGATCCTGGAGGAGGCAGGTTCTGGTTCCTCCTTTGGAGACTCGGGACACATTCTGATGTCAGTTGCAACTTTTTCAAAAACTCTAGCTAAATAAAATGTTTTAAGGATTTGCTTTATGGATAAACTCTTGATTGTAACACTCCAGAGCTGTTAAGTGCATATCCTGCAGGAGAGATGAATCCAGATGTTTCAGACTAGAGTCAGATTACTTATTTTCAGTGATGGCTTCTAACAGTCATAAACGTGAGGCTGATCCCTGAAATAAATCTTCATTGTTATGCTGATGATACACAATTATATTTGTCCATAAAACCCAATGCATCCAGTCAGCTTCTTAAACTACAAGCAAGTCTTAAAGACATAAAACCCCTAAATGTTCTGCTTGTGAACACAGACAAGACTGAGGTTTTGGTTTTTGGACCTGACCATCTTGGGAATTAATTTTTCAGTCTTTCTCCCTCCTTAGATGGCATTACTGTAATCTGGCTTCCAGTTGTAATATTCAAAATCTTGATGTTTTTATTTTTAATTCTTTTGATCAGGACATGTCTTTTATCCCCCACATTAAAAACGTTAGTAGAACCACCTTCTTCCACATGCGTAATATCACTAAAATTAGAAATATCTTTTTTTTCCCCCCTTGTCCTGTTGGGCATTGTGGCACTCAGAATTACTGTCAGAGTTATTGTATTGAAACATGCTTCAGTGTTTGTGTGTGTGAACTGTCATGTCAGCCTGCGGACACGTTTGACTCGCGTGTCGTGTTTCTGTTGCAGCACTCGCTGCCACTGCCTCACGGCGGGAAGCACGCCAACAACCCCTACCTGGTGGAGGACCAGCGCTTCCCCCAGCAGCGGCTCTCCCGGAAGGCTCGGCAGAAGACGGACGTCTTCGACCCGGATTACACAGCCAGCTCCTCGCCGTTCTGCGAGAACGACATTTACAGCCGAGCCGCCAACCTGCACATCACAGACGGTCAGAGCGGTGGCGGCAGGAGACGGGCCAACCCCAACGCTGCGCGCAAGAAGTTCACCAAGAAGAAGTGATGTCATCCATCCAGCAGGATGCTAACATTACTAACCTGTGGCGGGTTCTAGCACGGTTCAGAACCACAGACAGACTCTGGTGGAAGCTGATGTTAACGCTCACGTCTCTTTGATTAAACTTCATCCATAAACCTTGAGCTCGTCTCCAAACAGTTTGTTGATGCGACGATCAGGAAGTCCTGGAGTCTTCCTCACAGACGTTTGGTGAGGAAGACTCCAGGGCAGCATTTTTAAAGAAGCAGATGTTTCTATGTGTTCCTAGCAGTGGTCCAGACTTTGATCTTCTATGTCCTGTTCAGTTCTGTACTCGATCAGCTGATCTAAAGTCCACTCAGCTCGTTAGTGATCCATGAAGTCACAGCTGCTTGCTTTTGTCGTTTCTGATTTATTGAGCAGTTTGAGAGTCCAATTAAAAATATCCATTTTGTCTGGATTTCTGTAATCAGATTACCAGGACCTGTTTTACTCTTGTTGAACCTGCTGTGGTCATTGTGAGCTGTTAGTTACAACCAGTCTGAGCAGCTTCATGTCTATGTGTTCACAGAGTACAAACCGGATTCCAAAAAAGTTGGGACACTAAACAAATTGTGTATAAAAACTGAATGTAATGATGTGGAGGTGCCAACATCTAATATTTTATGCAGAATAGAACACAGATGACAGATCAAAAGTTTAATCTGAGTAAATGTAACATTTTAAAGGAAAAATATGTTGATTCAAAATTTCACAGTGTCAACAAATCCCAAAAAAGTTGGGACAAGTAGCAATAAGTGGCTGGAAAAAGGAAATTGAGCATATAACAAACAGCTGGAAGACCAATTAACACTAATTAGGTCAATTGACAACATGATTGGGTATAAAAAGAGCTTCTCAGAGTGTCAGTGTCTCTCAGAAGCCAAGATGGTAAGAGGATCACCAATTCCACCATTGTTGCGCAGAAAGATAGTGCAGCAATACCAGAATGGTGTTACCCAGCGTAAAATAGCAAAGACTTTTAAGTTATCATCATCAACCGTGCATAACATCATCAAAAGATTCAGAGAATCTGGAACAATCGCTGTGCGTAAGGGTCAAGGCCGTAAAACTCTACTGGATGCTCGTGATCTCCGGGCCCTTAAACGTCACTGCACCTCAAACAGGAATGCCACTGTCAAGGAAATAACAGAATGGGCTCAGGAATACTTCCAGAAAACATTGTCAGTGAACACAATCCACTGTTGTCTGTATTAGACATGAATGAGAGAACATTCCTATTTCTAAACTTGAGAAACTGGTCTCCTCTGTCCCCAGACGTCTGTTGAGTGTTGTAAGAATTCAGCACGGTGGCACAACTGGTAGAGCTGCTGCCTCTCAGCGAGAAGGTTGCCGGTTCAAATCCCGGTCCGGGGCCTTTCTGGGTGGAGTTTGCATGTTCTCCCCGTGCATGCGTGGGTTTCCTCCGGGTACTCCGGTTTCCTCCCACAGACCAAAAAACATGCATTGTTAGGCTGATTGGTGACTCTAAATTGACCCTAGGTGTGAGTGTGAGAGTGGATGGTTGTTTGGTGTGAGTGAGACAGGTCCCTCTTGTAAATGAGTCCCCGTGACTCAACGAGGCTAGCCTGTATAAATAAAGGTTGAATGAATGAATGAAAAAAAGGGGGGATGCCACACAGTGGTAAAATTGGACTTGTCCATACTTTTTTTGGATTTGTTGACGCCATGAAATTTTGAAACATTTTTCTTTTAAAATGATACATTCTCTCAGTTTAAACTTTTGATCTGTGATTTGTGTTATATTCTGAATAAAATATTAGATGTTGGCACCTCCACATCATTGCATTA
This sequence comes from Garcialebias charrua, assembly GCA_038048925.1. Classification (NCBI taxonomy): domain Eukaryota; kingdom Metazoa; phylum Chordata; class Actinopteri; order Cyprinodontiformes; family Rivulidae; genus Garcialebias; species Garcialebias charrua. The sequence goes on along the minus strand of JBBPBX010007576.1, from coordinate 44,733 downwards.
AGTTTTTATTCACATTTTGTTTAGTTTCCCAACTTCTTTTGTACTGTAATCTTGTTTGCACAACAGCTGGGATTCCTAGGTTCAGGTTTCCAGGCTTGTCTGATGCAGGTCTGTGAATTCAGCTTGTTACAAAAGAACCATGTAAATGACTCGAATAGCTCTGAACCGTGTTGTCAGAATGATCACGTGTGTAAATGTCATCAGTGCTGACCGGACCGCTGTGTGTGTGTGTGTAGATAGTGAACAGGTTCTGAAGGCATCTCAAACAGTTTTCTTTGGCATCTTTTCCCTCAGCTTCTGTCCTGGTCCCTGAACATTCACTAACAAAAAGCTCCTCAACGTATGAACCGTTACATCAACGCAACAAAGACAGGGGCACCACCAAAAAAATGTGGCCCTCCTCGACCAGAAAGATTTATGGAGTACAAGCTTTTGCTTGTTCGTTTTATTTTTAATCCTAACAGTTTAGGAACCTCACTTTTGATCAGTCAAGTTAAAGAATATGTATTTTATGGAAAATTGAAAATAAAACTTAATCTTGTCCCCCTGAATAAAGATGACAGGTGTAAAACCAGTGCTTTCAACATCAAGCGGCAATGTCAGAGGTTTTCTGCATTTTTTGTATGAATTCAAATCGAGGAGTTTCATGAAGGTGACCAGTGACTGCTTCTCTGAAGAACTCTGTAAAAAATAAGACTTACACACAGAAAGTGACCATACACCAGTGTTTCTGTATTTGTCAAATAACCAACAAGACATTACAAATGTCCCCCCCCACACACACACACACTAAATAAATCTGGAGGCACCACTGGACAGTGTGTTCTCTGCGTGGCAGACTGTGTCAGTAAAAATGATACGTGTGCTGTCACTGAGGAGTGATGTCATCGACTTGTAACAAACACGACGCTGATCACGTTGAGGCTCCTCAAGGCAGCAGAGCTGAAGGCAACTCAGACTGACCTTTGACCTTTCTGGCTGCAGCCTCAGCACGTGTAGGGAGAGACCCCAAAGATCAAACAGGTGGACAGAAAACACTGTTTTACTTCCAACAGTGTGTTTCCCAGTTCAAACCAGTCCAGACAGTTCTGATCCCACCACCTGAGTCCAAACGGGTTCTTTGAATCTGTCCAGAACATCACAGATCCAGTTTCACTCTGGACACTCTTCTTCCTGTCCTCCATCTTCATCACACTTCTGTTCAGCTGCAGGTTCTGCTTCTGTAGGACCGGACAGAGTGGACGCAGGTTCTGGATCTGCGAGGTGCGGGTCAAAGGTCAGGCTGCCCAGCTCGGCTGTGACGTCGACCTCCGGCGGCAGCGGGGTTTCCTTCTGAGGAAGGATGAAGTCCAGGGGCTGTAGAACCGCAGCGACGTCGATGCAGCCCAGACCAGTGTACCTGTGCAGCTGGGAGGCAGCAACACCTGCAGAGAGTGGTCACATGATCACACAGCAGCCAATCAGGAGAGAGCACCTGAGCAGACATCAGGACCAACAGCCAGTGTTGCCAGGTGTATGATAATTATCGTATTTGTACAATAAATTTGCCCTCTGTACGATGTACGATCAATAATCCCAAAAAAGGCCAAAAATACGATAATTTGACCGTTCCTTGAATGTGTAGTTGTGATCGGTTTCCATCAGCCTGCCGCAACTGTCTGTCTGAGTTTTTTTGTGAACCCTGAATGCATCTTGAAATTCCAGCCAATCGTGCTTTTCTAAATGTGACCTAAGAGTGACGTGCGTGCGTTTGCCTCAGAACAACGGCCATGATTGGCTGAATAGCCCGCTGCGCCCGCCCCATGAGTTAGAAAAGAAGAAAAAGCAGAGCCGTGTCTCGTGTGACACCGGTCTGGAAGAAGAAGTGATGAAAATGAGAGAACATTTATATAAAGTTAAATGTTATGATAATTAAGAAAATACAGTATGGCAGTAAACCTGGGACATTACTGATACAGAAAGACATTTACACAACAAAAAAGGTAGGATATACAAGAGGAAAGCAGGAAGAAACAGGAAGTTACTCGCATTAGAACAGGACACACAGACCTTAATAAATCTCTTAAAATAATTGGAAAGCATGCAATAGGACTTTTTTGTGACATGCGCACCAGCAATCTCCCTGAAACGGTTCAACATGTCTTTATGGGATGTCCAGGGTATGAAACAGAAAGAATGCATTAACAAAAATAAATAAATAAAATTAATATTAAATTTACAATTAGGGATGTTTTTAGTAGTGATATCAGTAAAGCTAAAGATCAAGTTATTATTTCCTTGAAAATACAAACTTAATAGACAGAATTTAGTTGAGTTATTAATTAAAACAAGAAGGGGAGAGGGGCTCATTAGTTGCCACCAGACATTAATACGTATTATTGTCTATGGTTCCCACCCGTACTGACGCCACAAACGTTATGAGTGCCTGTTAGACGCAATTCAACAACAGAGTGACTATAGTGCATACTTGTTATGTTGGTTTTGACGGGTGTACGATAATTTCCCTCAAAATACGATAATTTTAGGGCTCTAGTACGATAATCCTACATTTCTCACCTGGTAACACTGCCAACTGCGTCTAGGAGGTTGATGTTTTATTATCTGACGGCCATGTTTAACTGGGATGACATGAAGGTTAACCAGTGACTGATTCTGGGGTTTCTTTAAATCCATCCAGTAGTTCATTAGATATTTTGCTAACAGACAAATGAGCAGGTGATGTGCTCTTAAAGAAACCAAACTCACTGAGCTGAGCTTCAAGTTAACACTTCTGGACCAACACTAATTATTCAACTGATCAGAAACGTTCATCAGTCCAAACCTCACCACCAAATGTTTTAACACCTGGACACGCCCAGAACACCTGGACACGCCCAGAACACCTGGACACCCAGAACACCTGGAACACCTGGACACGCTCAGAACACCTGGACACGCTCAGAACACCTGGACACGTTCAGAACACCTGGACACGTTCAGAACACCTGGACACGTTCAGAACACCTGGACACGTTCAGAACACCTGGACACGCTCAGAACACCTGGACACGTTCAGAACACCTGGACACGTTCAGAACACCTGGACACGTTCAGAACACCTGGACACGTTCAGAACACCTGGACACGTTCAGAACACCTGGACACGTTCAGAACACCTGGACACGTTCAGAACACCTGGACACGTTCAGAACACCTGGACACGTTCAGAACACCTGGACACGTTCAGAACACCTGGACACGTTCAGAACACCTGGACACGTTCAGAACACCTGGACACGTTCAGAACACCTGGACACGTTCAGAACACCTGGACACGTTCAGAACACCTGGACACGTTCAGAACACCTGGACACGTTCAGAACACCTGGACACGTTCAGAACACCTGGACACGTTCAGAACACCTGGACACGTTCAGAACACCTGGACACGTTCAGAACACCTGGACACGTTCAGAACACCTGGACACGTTCAGAACACCTGGACACGTTCAGAACACCTGGACACGTTCAGAACACCTGGACACGTTCAGAACACCTGGACACGTTCAGAACACCTGGACACGTTCAGAACACCTGGACACGTTCAGAACACCTGGACACGTTCAGAACACCTGGACACGTTCAGAACACCTGGACACGTTCAGAACACCTGGACACGTTCAGAACACCTGGACACGTTCAGAACACCTGGACACGTTCAGAACACCTGGACACGTTCAGAACACCTGGACACGTTCAGAACACCTGGACACGTTCAGAACACCTGGACACGTTCAGAACACCTGGACACGTTCAGAACACCTGGACACGTTCAGAACACCTGGACACGTTCAGAACACCTGGACACGTTCAGAACACCTGGACACGTTCAGAACACCTGGACACGTTCAGAACACCTGGACACGTTCAGAACACCTGGACACGTTCAGAACACCTGGACACGTTCAGAACACCTGGACACGTTCAGAACACCTGGACACGTTCAGAACACCTGGACACGTTCAGAACACCTGGACACGTTCAGAACACCTGGACACGTTCAGAACACCTGGACACGTTCAGAACACCTGGACACGTTCAGAACACCTGGACACGTTCAGAACACCTGGACACGTTCAGAACACCTGGACACGTTCAGAACACCTGGACACGTTCAGAACACCTGGACACGTTCAGAACACCTGGACACGTTCAGAACACCTGGACACGTTCAGAACACCTGGACACGTTCAGAACACCTGGACACGTTCAGAACACCTGGACACGTTCAGAACACCTGGACACGTTCAGAACACCTGGACACGTTCAGAACACCTGGACACGCTCAGAACACCTGGACACGTTCAGAACACCTGGACACGTTCAGAACACCTGGACACGTTCAGAACACCTGGACACGTTCAGAACACCTGGACACGTTCAGAACACCTGGACACGTTCAGAACACCTGGACACGTTCAGAACACCTGGACACGTTCAGAACACCTGGACACGTTCAGAACACCTGGACACGTTCAGAACACCTGGACACGTTCAGAACACCTGGACACGTTCAGAACACCTGGACACGTTCAGAACACCTGGACACGTTCAGAACACCTGGACACGCTCAGAACACCTGGACACGCTCAGAACACCTGGACACGCTCAGAACACCTGGACACGTTCAGAACACCTGGACACGTTCAGAACACCTGGACACGTTCAGAACACCTGGACACGTTCAGAACACCTGGACACGTTCAGAACACCTGGACACGTTCAGAACACCTGGACACGTTCAGAACACCTGGACACGTTCAGAACACCTGGACACGTTCAGAACACCTGGACACGTTCAGAACACCTGGACACGTTCAGAACACCTGGACACGTTCAGAACACCTGGACACGTTCAGAACACCTGGACACGTTCAGAACACCTGGACACGTTCAGAACACCTGGACACGTTCAGAACACCTGGACACGTTCAGAACACCTGGACACGTTCAGAACACCTGGACACGTTCAGAACACCTGGACACGTTCAGAACACCTGGACACGTTCAGAACACCTGGACACGTTCAGAACACCTGGACACGTTCAGAACACCTGGACACGTTCAGAACACCTGGACACGTTCAGAACACCTGGACACGTTCAGAACACCTGGACACGTTCAGAACACCTGGACACGTTCAGAACACCTGGACACGTTCAGAACACCTGGACACGTTCAGAACACCTGGACACGTTCAGAACACCTGGACACGTTCAGAACACCTGGACACGTTCAGAACACCTGGACACGTTCAGAACACCTGGACACGTTCAGAACACCTGGACACGTTCAGAACACCTGGACACGTTCAGAACACCTGGACACGTTCAGAACACCTGGACACGTTCAGAACACCTGGACACGTTCAGAACACCTGGACACGTTCAGAACACCTGGACACGTTCAGAACACCTGGACACGTTCAGAACACCTGGACACGTTCAGAACACCTGGACACGTTCAGAACACCTGGACACGTTCAGAACACCTGGACACGTTCAGAACACCTGGACACGTTCAGAACACCTGGACACGCTCAGAACACCTGGACACGTTCAGAACACCTGGACACGTTCAGAACACCTGGACACGTTCAGAACACCTGGACACGTTCAGAACACCTGGACACGTTCAGAACACCTGGACACGTTCAGAACACCTGGACACGTTCAGAACACCTGGACACGTTCAGAACACCTGGACACGTTCAGAACACCTGGACACGTTCAGAACACCTGGACACGTTCAGAACACCTGGACACGTTCAGAACACCTGGACACGTTCAGAACACCTGGACACGTTCAGAACACCTGGACACGTTCAGAACACCTGGACACGTTCAGAACACCTGGACACGTTCAGAACACCTGGACACGTTCAGAACACCTGGACACGTTCAGAACACCTGGACACGTCCAGAACACCTGGACACGTTCAGAACACCTGGACACGTTCAGAACACCTGGACACGTTCAGAACACCTGGACACGTTCAGAACACCTGGACACGTTCAGAACACCTGGACACGTTCAGAACACCTGGACACGTTCAGAACACCTGGACACGTTCAGAACACCTGGACACGTTCAGAACACCTGGACACGTTCAGAACACCTGGACACGTTCAGAACACCTGGACACGTTCAGAACACCTGGACACGTTCAGAACACCTGGACACGTTCAGAACACCTGGACACGTTCAGAACACCTGGACACAACCAGAACACCTGGACACAACCAGAACACCTGGACACAACCAGAACACCTGGACACGCCCAGCAACGTCTGATTGTTCCTATTTGCAGAATTTGGACGGAAATGACCAAGAAGTGGTTCCACAAAAAGTCCTCACCCAGAATGAGCGCCAGCTGCGCTGGAGGGAACAGAACCTGCAGGCAGCGGTTCAGGAAGGGCAGCAGGTCTTCAGCGTACGACGAGCAGAACTGAACAAACAGCTCCTTCTCTCTGCTGCTGAAGGCTGACTCCTCCGCCCTGTGGAACACCAGAATGTGACGGGTCACCTGGCGGAAAAACAGAAGCATGAGAAAACACCCGACACAAAAACAACAGCACAAGAGAAACGTCGGGGTAGTTTCCAAAACCAGCCTGTTTTCATTTGTAATTGTTGAAAACAACCCAACACAAATCTGAAGAAAAAAAAGTTCCAATGTGTTCTGAAAACATTTACAGACGTACAGAGGAAACGCTTTCTGTGCAGCTGGGAAATCACCAACATCACTGACACTGGTCCAGTCTGCTGGAAGCTGCACACAAACCAGTTCAGCTGAACTGTAGGCGACCAACGGCCTCATCCCCCGCTGCATCGCAACTCTGCCAGACACGAACATTAAGCTGGACTGGACGAGGAGGAAGAGGTGGAGGAGAAGGAGGAGGAGGAGGAGGTGAACCTCCTCCAGTGAGCCAGTGATACGTGCGTCAAGAGGTGGAAGGAATCTGAACTTCAAGGCATTCGATCAGTCGGTCCCGAAACAGATCAACCGCTTTCATGATGACCTCCATGATGACCTTCATGAGAGAAAACTCATCGAGGTAACCCAACATGTTCAGTAAGTTTGCTGCAGGAAACCTCCCACCCCACAGTGATCACCAAGTTGATGATTTCTGACTAACGCCATTCAGAAAATAAAGTCCGTGAGATGAACAAGTGAATCAGATGAAGTGATTTATAATTAAACAAAAAGACGGGATGAAGCTGTGAAGTCCTCTCCTGTCAGACACGACGAAACATCTGTCAGACACGACGAAACATCTGTCAGACACGACGAAACATCTGTCAGACACGACGAAACACCAGTCAGACACGACGAAACACCAGTCAGACACGACGAAACATCTGTCAGACACGACGAAACACCAGTCAGACACGACGAAACATCTGTCAGACACGATGAAACATCTGTCAGACATGATGAAACAACTGTCAGACATGATGAAACATCTGTCAGACATGATGAAACATCTGTCAGACATGATGAAACATCTGTCAGACACGATGAAACATCTGTCAGACACGATGAAACATCTGTCAGACACGATGAAACATCTGTCAGACACGATGAAACATCTGTCAGACACGATGAAACATCTGTCAGACACGATGAAACATCTGTCAGACACGATGAAACATCTGTCAGACACGATGAAACATCTGTCAGACACGATGAAACATCTGTCAGACACGATGAAACATCTGTCAGACACGATGAAACATCTGTCAGACATGATGAAACATCTGTCAGACATGATGAAACATCTGTCAGACACGATGAAACATCTGTCAGACACGATGAAACATCTGTCAGACACGATGAAACACCTGTCAGACACGATGAAACACCTGTCAGACACGATGAAACATCTGTCAGACATGATGAAACCTGTCAGACATGATGAAACATCTGTCAGACATGATGAAACACCTGTCAGACATGATGAAACACCTGTCAGACATGATGAAACATCTGTCAGACATGATGAAACACCTGTCAGACATGATGAAACACCTGTCAGACATGATGAAACACCTGTCAGACATGATGAAACACCTGTCAGACATGATGAAACACCTGTCAGACATGATGAAACAACTGTCAGACATGATGAAACAACTGTCAGACATGATGAAACAACTGTCAGACATGATGAAACAACTGTCAGACATGATGAAACAACTGTCAGACATGATGAAACAACTGTCAGACATGATGAAACAACTGTCAGACATGATGAAACAACTGTCAGACATGATGAAACATCTGTCAGACATGATGAAACATCTGTCAGACATGATGAAACACCTGTCAGACATGATGAAACACCTGTCAGACATGATGAAACATCTGTCAGACATGATGAAACACCTGTCAGACATGATGAAACATCTGTCAGACATGATGAAACACCTGTCAGACATGATGAAACATCTGTCAGACATGATGAAACATCTGTCAGACATGATGAAACATCTGTCAGACATGATGAAACATCTGTCAGACACGATGAAACACCTGTCAGACATGATGAAACATCTGTCAGACATGATGAAACATCTGTCAGACACGATGAAACATCTGTCAGACACGATGAAACATCTGTCAGACATGATGAAACACCTGTCAGACATGATGAAACATCTGTCAGACACGATGAAACATCTGTCAGACACGATGAAACATCTGTCAGACACGATGAAACACCTGTCAGACATGATGAAACATCTGTCAGACATGATGAAACATCTGTCAGACACGATGAAACATCTGTCAGACACGATGAAACATCTGTCAGACACGATGAAACATCTGTCAGACATGATGAAACATCTGTCAGACATGATGAAACATCTGTCAGACATGATGAAACACCTGTCAGACATGATGAAACATCTGTCAGACATGATGAAACACCTGTCAGACATGATGAAACATCTGTCAGACATGATGAAACATCTGTCAGACATGATGAAACACCTGTCAGACATGATGAAACATCTGTCAGACATGATGAAACACCTGTCAGACATGATGAAACATCTGTCAGACATGATGAAACACCTGTCAGACATGATGAAACATCTGTCAGACATGATGAAACATCTGCTCATGTCGGACAGAAACCTGCCAGCAGCAGTTTCACCTTACAGTATCTGTTACCATGGCGACAGACTCCACAGGTCTGAACTCACCTGTGGGTCAGGTGTGAAGACAGAAAGGAGGCGGGGCTAACTCACCATCTTCAGGGCGTCCTGCAGACACGTGCTGACGTCCTGCGCCAGTCCCACGGGGCAGCAGAGCCGCAGGTCGTTGAAGGCGCTCAGGATGTTGTTGAGGAAGCAGGCGAGCGGCTGGAAGTCCAGCAGGGCCATGGGGGGCTGCAGGGTGCCGGGCTGGACGCCAGGGGCCACAGGGGGGATGGTGCCCCCCAGCACCGAGGGGAGGCTGATGAGTGTGTACAGGTTCATGTCCTCCTGGAACTTGTCCACGGCCTCCTGCACGGCCCCGCAAAACGCCGCCGCCGCCACCCGCTGGAACATGGGCGCAAGCTGTCCACGAAAGTCCACGCCCACCCTGCTGAAGGACAGGCCGAAGTACATGCACTGTCCCAACAAGGAGTCCAGACGACTCCCCACACCGCGCTGCAGGTCCCTGTCCAGTGTCTCCAGGAACTCTGCCACCTTCTGCACCACCCAGCCATGGAAGATGGCGCCCTCGTTGAGCGGCGCCTGGTCGGACAGGGGCGGCGGCTCGTCGTCGGAGAAGATGGCTCTGTACTGCGTGATGATGTCAAACAGGTGCACCCTGCACGCCTCGATGGTTTTGGTGATGTGGAAGTAGGGGTCGTCGTCAGGGATGGCTGCGAGGATCGAGCCGAGCCAGGTGCTGCGCGCCTGCAGGAACTTCACCCGAAGCTCCGCCTCCATGAACACGTCCATCCGCCGCAGGTACCCAATGACGCGCAGGCACACAGGAAGCTGAGAGTTGGTGCGCAGCTGCTGCAGCAGCTGGCTGAGCATGAGCTGAGCAGACTGACGCACCTCACGCACGATTCCCTGCAGAAGCAAGAGGTCAGAGGTCAACCAGTCCTGGTGGATAAACATGCTGGAGATCTGAGTCCAGACACGCCCACATTCTAAAAGAAGCAGCCACACCTGGCCCTGAACTCACCTGGATGACCCACACCTGGCCCTGAACTCACCTGGATGACCCACACCTGGCCCTGAACTCACCTGGATGACCCACACCTGGCCCTGAACTCACCTGGATGACCCACACCTGGCCCTGAACTCACCTGGATGACCCACACCTGGCCCTGAACTCACCTGGATGACCGGCAGCGACGAGTGCTTCTTCTCCAGCCGCTTCACGTACGCCGTCAGCTCCAGGGCCTCCTCGTAGTAGCCGTTGCGGACGCAGGTGTCCATGAGCTGAGGGATCTCCAGGATCTCCAGGATCTCTGTGTGGCGGTTCAGAGTGAGGCTGTTCATCCGACGGCTCGCTCCGATCTCCTCCGCCTCCTTCATGAAGGCTCTGAACGGAGGACAATAAACATAAAACACCATGAAGACACTCCAAGCTCTTTACAACACAATCTTCATGCAGCACTCTACTAGATCTACACAAAGAATACTCAGAGCTTCATCACACTCAGACACTGAGGGGACACCATTAGAGACAATGAGGGGTTCAGTGTCTTGCCCAGGGACACTTCGGCATGTGACTGCTGCTGGATTCGAACCCCCAACTCTTGCATTACAGCCCTTTGACAAACTGTGGAATCTGAAGCTTCACGTGATGATAAAGGGTAAATAAATTCACATTTTGACACTGTTGTTAATAAAAATGAATAAAAACTGAACGAGCTTCTTCCAGCAGCTACAAGTCGGGTTGGGTGTGTTTTTGTTTGATATGTTCTTGTTTTGACATGTAATATGAAGATCTGGGAGAGAGTTGTGGAAGGAAGACTTAGACAAGAGGTGACTATCTGTGAGCAGCAGTATGGTTTCATGCCAAGAAAGAGCACCACAGATGCATCTTTGCTTTGAGGATGTTGATAGAGAAGTACAGAGAGGGTCAGAAAGAACTCCATTGTGTGTTTGTGGATTTAGAAAAAGCATATGACAGGGTGCCAAGAGAGGAGGTGTGGTATTGCATGAGGAAATCTGGAGTGGCAGAAAAGTATGTTAGACTGGTACAGGACATGTATGAAGACAGCAGGACATGTATGAGGACAGCAGGACATGTATGAGGACAGCAGGACATGTATGAAGACAGCAGGACATGTATGAAGACAGCAGGACATGTATGAAGACAGCAGGACATGTATGAAGACAGCAGGACAGTGGTGAGATGTGCTGTAGGAGTGACAGATAGCTTCAAGGTGGAGGTGGGAGTGCATCAAGGATCGGCTCTGAGCCCCTTCTTGTTTGCTCTGGTGATGGACCGACTAACAGATGAGGTCAGGCAGGAATCCCCATGGACTATGATGTTTGCAGATGACATTGTGATCTGTGGTGAGAACAGGGAACAGGTGGAAGAGAACTTGGAGAGGTGGAGGTATGCACTTGAAAGAAGAGGAATGAAAGTCAGCCGTAGTAAGACAGAGTACATGTGTGTGAATGAGAGGGAGGCCAGTGGAACAGTGAGGCTACAAGGAGCAGAGGTCACAAAGGTGCAGGACTTCAAGTACTTGGGGTCCACTGTCCAGGAAAATGGGGAATGTGGTAAAGAGGTGAAGAAGAGAGTCCAGGCAGGATGGAGTGGATGGAGAAAAGTTTCAGGAGTGATTTGTGACAAAAAGGTGTCAGCAAAGGTCAAAGGAAAAGTTTACAAGACAGTGGTGAGACCAGCTATGTTGTATGGTCTGGAGACAGTGGCATTGACAAAAAGACAGGAGAAAGAACTGGAAGTGGCAGAAATGAAGATGCTGAGGTTCTCCTTAGGAGTGACAAGGATGGATAAGATCAGGAATGAGATCATCAGAGGTACAGCACATGTTGAACAACTGGGAGATAAAGTTAGGGAGGCCAGACTGAGATGGTTTGGACATGTCCAGAGGAGGGACAGTGGGTATATTGGTAGAAGGATGTTAGAAATGCAGCTGCCAGGAAAAAGACACAGAGGAGATATATGGATGCAGTTAGAGAGGACATGGAGGTAGTTGGAGTGAGGACAGAGGATGCAGAGGACAGAGTGAGGTGGAGGAGGATGACTCGCTGTGGCGACCCCTGAAAAGGGAAAAGCCGAAAGAAGAAGAAGAAGAAGAAGAAGAAGAAGAAGAAGAAGAAGAAGAAGAAGAAGAAGAAGAAGAAGAAGAAGAAGAAGTTCTTGTTTTTGATTTTATACAGTACATCTATCTTATAATGTTTTGCTACTTTGTTTTTTAAAAAATATCTGTATTTCTCTCTTGTGTTTGTTTATTGTTTAAGGAAATTCTTTTTTTTTTCTTTTTTTTTTCTTTTTTTTTTCCATTTATAGATGGCCTCCCTTCACACCTTATAGCCATCCTCTCACTCCAATATGTATTTTTTTTTTTTAATAGAGAGAAAGAAAGAAAAGAGAAAGTGAGACAACAAAACAACAATTGTCCACAGAAAGAGCACAAGGCAAACACACCAAACCTCCGTCCACAATCCTGCAAAGCACATGACAGAACACAACAACGAAACATACAAGCATAAAGACTGATAATATTCATGACCTTGCAAAAGATTTCTATAAATACACATACCCATACCTACAAATATATATACAATATACATACATATATATTTATATTCATTTATATACCCATCTACATACATCTACTATACATCCCTGCATCCATTTGTGTGTGGTTGTGAGCATGCATAAGTGAATAAGGTTCCTCCAATAGAACATTTAGTAGCGACTGTGAAGCATCAGAGACCCGTCCCCCCAAAGCCCGAGACAGACGAAGGGGCGATCAAAGCCCAAGACCCCAGGAAGGACCCCGAGCCCAGAGTCCCCAGGACCACCCGAACAGGACGAGCCACTCGTCCACTCCCCAGATCCGACCAAGTGGAAGAACCGGACGAACCCCACCAGGGACCACACACAATGACCCCCCGGGGTCAACAGCGACAATACACAGGCCCCCGCCGGAGCCCGCTGCACCGACGTAGCCCCAGGGCCGGTCACCGAGGCTCGGGCACCGGGGACGCCCATCCCTCAGGTCCAGACCTGACAGGACCAGAGGACCCGAGCCCCACCAGGCAGCCACCAGGCCGAGCTGACAAACGCCCAAGCGCCCAGCCCCAGATAGTGAGGGCCCCAAGCACGCCCGTAGGCAGAGGAACACCCACCAGGGGGCCACGTGGCAGGAGCGCGACACTGGGTAGCCTCAGAAGTATCAGAGAGGGGGCAGTCCAAGTCCCAGCCTGACACTTAAACATTCATACACAGACACACTCATTCAGACCCACCCTCATCCTCACCCTCAGTCACAGAAAGACAAACAATAACGACACGCTCCATTCATAATCCCGATGCACACTCTATACCCCCTAGGTCCAAGACATGTACCTGCTCCCTACATGGGGCAGCCCACATCCAAACCCAGGAGGTAGACCCATTCATTCAGGACTGAGCAGGTGTGCGGACGTGCAATGAGCTGCTGCTGAAAGAAACTCAAAACCGCACAGCTCGGTTGGTGGGTTACACAGATCGTGGTGGTACACGAGGTGGAATGACACTTTATGTGGTAAGAGGGTTCTTTTGTTGTGTTTTCTTATTATGTTTGGATGTTTACTATTTCTCTTCGTTTTGTTGTTTCTATTTTTCTAACTTAACAATTGTCAGCACACAAGCACAAGGGTTCACGTACATAATTGTATATCCATACAAATACTTCATAAATGAAAAATTCCCTGATTCATTTTCAAAAACAGTACTTATTTAAAATATAAATCATAAATAAATTATCCTTAAGGAATATGTTTTTGTCTGGATCTATTGTTATCTTTTATATTTGTGATAGTGGGTGTGGTATAGATTTATTATCATTAGCACAAGTATGGGTTCTTTAGGGTTTGTCACATGGAACATTAATGGAGCCGGTAGCCAACATAAAAAATATAGGATTTTTAACCAGATTAAAAGATTAAAGGCAGATGTTGTGTTTAAGGAAATTCTACCATTGCTGTTCATCATTCTTTAGTTTGTAGCAGGTCTCTCTTGTAAATAAGTCCTCGAGGCTCAATGAGATTTACCTGACTAAATAAAGGTTGAATGAATGTTTCCCTCACCTGCACCTGTCTGCGAACAGCGGCAGCTTGTCCAGCAGGCGGGACACGCTGCTCTCCACCCGGCCGAAGTCCCGGTGGATGTGCTCGGTGCACTCTGCGGTTCTGATGAAGGTCTGGTAGTTGGAGAAGGCCAGCTCCCGGGTCTGCTGCAGGATGTGGGCCCGCTCCTCCGCCAGCCGCTCGGGCTCCCGGCTCAGCTTGTCCACCCCGAACGAGCTGAGCTCCGACAGGTAGGCCGCCATGTCCGCCTGCTCCCTCCAGCTGTCCGGGAAGCTGCTCCGGAACACGGACACCAGGAGAGACTCGTCCTCCACGTCCACCATGCTGCTGCTGGAGCACACTGGGTTCACACTACTGAATCACCGTGAAGATAGTTGGAAAAGCTTTGTTTTTCGAGTGCAGAAACGAGGTGACGACAACTTCCTGTTTCCTCTTCTGTTCTTCTTCTTCGTTTAGTTTATTGGCGGATTGCAAACAACGTTCAGGTGCATACCGCCACCTACTGAGTAAGAGTGTGTAGCTCATGGCCTCCTATTCCTACTTATAATATTAATGTTATGTAGATAAATGAACGACTCTTTCCTAACATCTTTTATTTCATCTTTATCCCCTTCAGTCCCTAAAATTCCTCCCATACTCCAAATTCTCCCTGCCTCTTTGACTTTTCTTTTCAATCTGTCCCTTTCATTTGTATATTTAATGTACTCCATCAGTACATGTTCTACACTTTCTGTTTCCCCACATTCCACACATTCACTGTTATTCCTTTTCCCCATCTTGTACATTATGTCATTTAGTAATGTATGGCCTACCCTCATTCTCATTATTATCACCTCTTCTCTTCTGCTTCTTTCTTTATAGTTATTTATTCTAATTGATTTTTGTATTTTGAATAATTTTCTTCCTTTCTTGTCCTCATTCCATCTTTTTTGCCTTTTTTCTATTTCTTTTCCTTTAATAATTGATTCACCCTCCCCTTTCCCTAATGGAATGTTCACTGTTATATCTCCTCTCAATGCTTTTTTAGCGAGTTTGTCTGCTCTTTCGTTCCCTTCCACCCCCATGTGTGCTGGCACCCAACAAAACTGTGCATCAATTCCACCTCTGTGTAACCTGAATAATGCATGCTGAATTTCTAAAATAAGGTCTTTCCTTTCATTTCCTTTAGACTGGATACTTTCTATTGCCGCCTTACTGCTCTGTTTGTGAAACTGTTTGTGAAACTGCTTGAGCCCCTCTTGCATATCTTCTGAACCATAATTATGGACTTATTTGGTCAGTTGGTCCCTCAACACAACTGATAACATTTCTTCAAAGAGAAGACAGGCTGTAGGCGAGCTGATTTGCCTTGGTGGCATGCACGCAGTCGGATATCTCATCGACTTGATGACGCATCTATCTCTGCTGTCATCTGTGGATTTTAAGGACGCATAATTGGATTTATGATAACTGGTTCCTGCTTTTTGGATTCAGTTGGTTGCTGGTTTTATCTACAATCAAGGAAGTTGTCGGCAGCAAATTGGGAGCCGATCCCGCTGCTTGCCTTTGTGATGGCTTGGTTCCTGCTCGGGTACCCAGACTCAATTGTCTTGGGCAGAATGGATCAGATCTCGGGGATTTTTACTCAGGCACGTTCCATCGGTGTGGCCACGTAACTTGGACATTTCTGAACCGTTTTTGGAACAACACAGACTCAAGGTAGATGTAATTATGTTCCGCCTGTACCCAAAACAACTGTGTGTTATCTTAATCTGGCTCCACCGGCTGACCTTGAACACCTCATCTGAAGTGCCTGGAGGACATGTAATCTGACGCTCAGTGCTTTAAGTGGGCCGGAACTCACCGGAACTCAGTTCCGCCACTTCTAAAATTTAACCCTGAGAGTACCGGGACTTTTTTTAATAGTAAGGTGCGTTCCGGAACTTATTTTCATCTTTTCCACTTGAAAGACCCGTGGCAGATTATGCATAATTTCCCCCTGACTGGATTTCAAGACACAGCAATAATGCATCTGTCAACAATAAACATCTTTGGTGGAGCGCGTCATTTTGGCCAATCACAACCTCAGGATAGACAGGGTGAGGAGACGACAGCGACATCTGTAAAAAAAAAAAACTCTGCAGCGCGAGTTCAGAGCGCGAGGGAGGCAGAAGTAACTCCTCCAACGTGTGGGTAAAGTTAATATTTTTATACATGCAGTGGAGTGTAACCATTGTTTAGTAAAATGGCATGTTGTGTTACAAATAAAACTAAATAAAAATTAACAAAATAAAAGTCAGTTGCACCCCTAAAGCCACTGTGATAAAGTGTCACATTAATGTCATTATCTTAGCCACAGAAGTGAGTTTAAAAACAGGATGATGTCTTTATGAACTAGTTGAATGAGGAGTCTCTAAAATATCCTGATTCATGATCAATAATAATTTAAACATTTTTTTTTATCTGTCCACAGGACCTGACTTTATTTTGTTAGATGTCTCTAGTGAATCATGTTTACATGTAGGTAAACAGCTGCACTGACATCATGTTTTAACTATAAATCATTTTGCACTATATATATATATATTTATTATCATTGAACTATGTTCATTTTTGCAAAATAAATTGTAAATATATTAAAATTTCATTACAAGTTATGGTAATTTTCTCGCTGGGACACGCCCACAGAAATCCGAGAACTTCCGCAAAAGGTCACGTGACGTAGGGAGATGAGACTCTGCTCAGTGCGCACCTTGTAAACAACATTGCGGCCGATACAGAACCAAACGAATTTAGCAAACTGAGTGAAGAATAGAGCGATTTTTATTCAGTTTGGGAAGCCAAAGTTATTTCAGGGAGTTAAACAATAAACAGCAGGTTCTAATTTACGTCTGCAGCTGTATTTAATGAAGCCTTACCAACGAGGAAGCAGGTGGCAAGCCGCAACGTTTCAGGACAGAGGAGGACGTCATGGAACCTGTTCACGTTGTCCACAGAGCACTGATTGGTACTGCTTTAATTGATGTATCCATCTAATAATTATTCAACATTACTTATAGTTTAAAAAAGATGAGTCCCTTTGAAGTGTGACAATGCTTGTTTTTGGACACACGACAGCACGTCAAAATACTATTTCTCTGATGTTTATTGGTTCTCCTGCAGAAGACAATAAAATAAACACATCACTTTGTCTTCTGTTTTCTGCATTTCTGGCTCCTTCACAGTGCTTCTCCAGCAAAGTGAGCCTCACAATATAACAGTTATATTTCATTCAGGAGGTTTACAAAGCAGAAAAGTAATATTTTTCTTTTAGAGTAACAAAACACAACATTTTCTAAATATATAATTAAAAACAGTGCAATAAAAGAACAACAGCGCCATCTACTGGGCAGTCTAGAACAACAAAAAGACAACATTCAGTCATTACATGAACAAAAACAACAATTTCACATACCTGCAGAAGACAATAAAATAAACACATCACTTTGTCTTCTGTTTTCTGCATTTCTGGCTCCTACATGTGCAAAAATAAATGTTACCAAATGAAAAACGTGACAACACCCTTGCTATTACAGTCATTGTCCACCAGGGGGCACATCACACAATGTGGCACCAAAAAGAAAAGAGAGGGAAAATAAAATGCCTACAACCTTTATATTTGTGGTTAAAATTGAAAACAAGTGTTACTGTAATGTTTTAAAAGATATATCAAACAATATGATTAAAAGTGTACAACTTTAAAAGTAAAAATTTCAAGAAAACATATAAAATATCATCAGAGAGCCTTCCACACTCCTTACCTTCACAGTGCTTCTCCAGCAAAGTGAGGGAAACGAAACACGGGAGGAGCCAAGTGCACACATCATTTCCTCCTTGATACATTTCAAAATAAAAGACCTCAATAAAATAAAATTCACAAACATGAATACAGTGGAGTAACTGATTATCTTAGAGTATATTTTTAACTCCGTTACACCCACCCCCACTGAATTTTATTGAAATTGAGCCACAGCTACACAAAGATTACACCAGATCTCATCAAATGAAACTCTGAAGGGTCTATTACCAAGAAAACCAACTGACAAAAGTATCCACATAGGATGCAGTGGACTGAGAGTAGCGCTTATACCTCAATCCAACCACTGGCAACAGGGTGCCCATATACACCCATCCCAAGACCCCAGATAGTGTGTAGTATTGCTCAAGACAAAAAGAACATAAAAAAAACATAACCAAGACCAAACAAAGCGGTCAGTGATAAATACAGGCTACAAAAAGGAAACTTCAGTTAGTGAAAGCTTGGAAAACGGACTTGCAAACAGTTCTAACATCAAAAGCATCTTGAACCACAGCTTGTTTAGACATTGTCTGTATTAACCTATTCACAGGTTTAACCACACGGCCAAATCTTGTTCTGATTTGAGAGGGGACACCAACAGAACCAACGTGGGTTTGTGAGGCTTGGTCAACATCATCACAGTGATGTACATTGGTCAGATCATTCAGAACAGGGTCTGACTGTGAAACCTCACTAAAACTGTCAACAACATCAGTCACATTTTCAGGTTCGCTGGAAACGGATTGTTCACCATTTTGGGTCACAGGTAACACAATGGAGGAAGGATGGTCAGATGTCACACTTGTTATTTCATAATTATCCCCATGTGAAATGCTTGGCTCAGTCAGCTGTGTGACCCACTCCATTGTTCTCATGTCAGGGTCCACATGATTGGCATCACTCACAGAACCATCATCCACACTTCCAACAACAGGTAGGATATTCTTGCTTTCAGTAGTGGGGTCCACATCCAAGTCAACTTCATCTGTATTCCCACCCAGGGATTCATCTACAGATCTGTCATCCAGCATAGAGGACTGTGCAGTGCTAGCGCAGGAAACATGATCAAGTGAGTCATGAACATCCACCACAGGAAGAAAGTTGGCCAACATCAGCAAGTTTCTGTGGATCACCCTCGTCTGACCAGACACAGTGTCACAGATTTTGTATGTGTGGGTCTCTGGATTCATATCTAACACAGTGTAGATTGTGGATTCCCACCTGTCAGCTAGCTTCTTTTTGCCTCTCTCTCTTTTGTTCGCCACTAGCACTCTGTCACCAATATCAATATGGGATCCTTTTGTTTTCCTGTTGTAGATTTGAGCATGTCGATCCATCTCTTTAGTTGCATGAGTCTGAGCAATGTCCATGGCTTCCTTCAAGTCACTGGAGAGAGATGCCACATACTTGTCATAACTAGTCACATCAGAGTCATGAAGAACAGAACGAAAAAGAACATCAATCGGCAGACGTGGTGTGCGGCCGAACATCAAATAAAATGGAGGATAACCTGTTGTTTCATGAGTTGAACAGTTGTACATGAACGTGAGAGTCTGTAGGCGACGAGGCCAGTCTGCTTTGGCTTCAGGGGGCAAAGCACGGATCATACCACCCAATGTTCGATTAAAACGCTCCACACTCCCATTTCCCATCGGGTGATAAGGTGTTGTGTGCGATTTCTTTACACCAGAGACCCTGAGGAGTTCACTAATCAGTTGGCTTTCAAAGTTAGCACCCTGATCACTGTGGATCCGTTCAGGGAAGCCAAAAACACAGAAGTATCTGTCCCAGAGAAGTCTGGCCACCTGCTTAGCAGACTGATCTTTACAAGGAAATGCCTGTGCTAGTCTTGTGAAGTGGTCTGTGATAACCAACACATCAACTGACTTGTTCTTTGAGTTCTCAGCAGACCAAAAGTCAATACAGACTAGCTCTAGCGGTTTGGATGATTTAATGCTCACTAGAGGTGCTCTTCCTTCTGGTTCAACTGTCTTACTGACGAGGCATCTTTGACAACTGCGCACGTAGTCTCTAACATCTCTCTCAAGGTTCAGCCAGAAAAACCTTTGCCTGGTCAAGCTGAGGCTCCTGAACTGGCCCTGGTGACCAGCATCATCATGGATCCCCTTCAGGACCTCATCCTTGAGAGAATCTGGGACAACGTATTGCAAACGTTTGTTCTTGGACCTCTGGTCTCTGGAAACCCTGTACAACACACCATTATTCACAGACAACTTCTCCCAGTGACTCAGGTATTTTTTGACAGATGGTGAGTCATTAGTTTTCTCTCTCCTAGAGGGCTTGCGATGTCTCTCAACATAAAACATGACACGAGACAAGGTGACATCCTGTGTTTGTCTGTCACGCAGCTCTCTTTCAGTGTAGGCAGGTAAGGCGTCTTGTCCTGGTGGGAGCAACTGAGGCATTTGAAGCAGCATCTCTGTAGCTCGAGTCCTGGAACCAGCTTCCCACTCAACATGTGACTTCAACACAGCTGACACATCATCCTTGTCCACAGATGAAGGTGACACTTGCAAATGGCACATTTTTACTGACAGGGTGTCTTCATTCACTGGAGCGAGCTGTTTGCGGTCAGTTGATGATAGGAAGGTATCCTGAACGGAAGTGTGTGACATATCCTTAGCTTTTGAAAGGAAGTCTGCATAAGGCTCCACGAGCAGTTTGCCACATACACTCTCCTTAACAAAGGGCACACGACTCAAAGCATCAGCCACAATGTTCTGCTGACCTGGAACATACTTTATGTCAAAGTCATAACTTGCCAGCTTAGCGACCCAACGTTGTTCACAACAGTCAAGCTTTGGTTTTGTGAGGATGTGAGTCAAGGGGTTGTTGTCGGTCCAGACTGTGAAACGATGACCTTTGAGCCAATGGCTGAACTTGTCACAAACCGACCATTTCAATGCTAGAAACTCTAGCCTGTGAGCTGGGTAGTTCTTTTGAGACTGAGAGAGTGACTTGCTGGCAAAAGCAATAGGTCTGGCTCTAGTTTCATTCTCCTGAATCTGAGCCAAAACAGCCCCAATGCCATCCTGAGATGCATCAGTCAACAAGAGAAAGGGACGAGAGAAGTCAGGATGAGCTAGAACCACAGAGTTGACCAGTGACATCTTCAAGTCCTCGAAAGCTTTCATTTCTTTGGTTGTCCAATCAGCTGCACTCAGCTTTCTGCAAGAGAGTTTGGCATTGGCACGACTCTTCAGTTTTCTCTTTCCTCCTTTCAATAGATCGAAAAGTGGCTTGGCAACAGCAGAGAATCTAGGTACAAAGTGCTGGTAGTAATTCACCATTCCTAAAAAGGATCTCAATCGTTTCTGGGAAGGAGTGACACCATCAGCTTCCATGAGGTCGGCACTTGTCAATTTTGTGATGCTCTCGACCTTACTGGGATCTGTCGACACACCTGACTCGTCCACTATGTGGCCGAGGAACTTTACTGACCTCCTCAGGAAGAAGCACTTTTTGGGGGCAAGCTTCAAGTTGTGGCTACGCAGTCTGTCAAACACCATCTTTAGACGGTACAAAGCGGTCTCTTCATCAGGGGCAAACACCAGTAAATCATCCAAATAGCACAACAAACTCAAATAGTTCTGGTCCCCAAAAATGCTTGTCATCATCCGCATAAAGCTTGCAGGACTGTTGCAGAGGCCCTGCGGCAACCTGTTGTACTCATAGAGGCCCATGGGTGTAGTAAAGGCAGAGTACTTCTTGTCATCCTCATGAAGTGGCATGTTATAAAAACCTGACGTTAAATCCATTGTGCTAAACAGACAGTTACCTCCAAGTGCTGCCAAGCAGTCTGCCTGATGAGGAAGAGGATGAGCATCTTTGAAAGTCTTTTTGTTCAACCAGCGAAAATCTGTACAGATGCGAAGATCACCATTCTTCTTCCACACACGAACCAATGGTGAACAGTGTTGGGTGTAACGCGTTACTTAGTAACGCGTTACAGTAATCACATTACATTTTGCAGTAACGTAGTAGTGTAACGCACTACTTTGAAAATGCCTGTAATATATTACAGTTACTAACAAAACCTTACATTCGTTACTTGCGTTACAATCAGGACCTTTCGGAGAATAGTTTTATTTATTTACCTTTCGGAGAATAGTTGTGGTACGACGAGGACGACGGAGCGGACCATAGACATTATATATAGATATCTATGGAGCAGACTGTCACGTGGGGAAAACAAAGACGTACGCGATGACGTCGGAACGTCATACGTCAACGTACATAGACATATAAAGGTACATAGACATACGGCCTCTGTCACTAGCCTCGCGAGAACTGCCACCTGCAGTAAGCCTCGGTGGCAGTTCTCGCGATGTTGGGGCTGGCGCGGTCGAGAACAAACCCGGAAAAACACAGAGATGAATGTAACGAGAGAGGACGCGTCCCTGCCAAAAAAGTTAAGACTTCGTGTAAATATGTTGAAAAATGGGACAGCGAATTTACTTTCCTAAAGTTTATTACGCGTTTTTTAAGATTTGTAACCGCGACTTTAGTGTCTCTCTCTCATGGGGGAAGGAACGATGTCCGTCAGCATGAAAAATCCGTCAAGCACAAAGGTAAGCCTGTCAGATTGTGATAACATAACTGGTTTGAAAGAGGCTGATAGGTAGTTATTTTAGATTTCTTGTAAACCTGTCTGTTCTGTTTTATTTTTTTTAAACAGAAGTTTTACATTTTGATATTGTCATACCTTTTGAATGGCACATTTACATATGCATTGTGCTTGTTATGTAGCACTGCTGTTTTACTTTTTCATCAAAAATGAGTGTCAAAAAGATCTCTAATATCATTATTGAAAGATAAAAATTAATACAGGTTAAATCTCAGGTACAGTATTAGAGTAATCCAAAAGTAATGTAACTAAGTTACTTTCAGAACTGAGTAACTAAGTAGTGTAATATGTTACTTTTTTTAAAAGTAACTAGTAATGTGTAACTAATTACTTATTTTGGGTAACTACCCCAACACTGATGGTGAAGCATATTCAATGGTTGACTTCCTGATAATCTCTTTCTCCTCCATTTCGCTCAAAACCTGCCGCAGCTTCTGATACTGGCTTGGTGGTACTCGCCTGTAAGGCAGTCTGAAAGGTTTGTTATCCGAAAGATGTATACGATGCACAAAGCCCTTTGATTCACCACAATCGAGATGATGTCGTGAGAAAATGTCCTCATACTTCAAAACAAGGTCAGCCATCCTTTCCTTACACCTTTCAGATGTCTCACAAGACTCGATGTCAACATCAGTGAGCCCAATTAACCGGAGCTTATCACTCACAGAAGTTACAACAAGGGAAGATGGTGCTACAGACTGACAACAATTGGACAGAGAGATTGCTACTTGCTCACACACGTCCAGGTCTTCAAGCGCTGTGCAAGTGTAAATATCAGCCAGCTTTGCATTGCTTCTCAACAACACAGGCCTGTCAGAAGTATTAATCAGTTTCAGTGGAATCCACCTGTCCCCCCACAAAGGAGTTATAATCTTTGCAACTAAAACACCTCTGGGGGCTGAGCGAGAAGTAGTGGGTTCTGTCATCACTGTACTACCTGTGGAAATAGCAACATTTTTAGGCAGTTTACCCCAGATCAGGTACTCGCAACCTGGTTCAAGACACACAGCTGTATTACATTTGACAGTGCCAACTTTATCAGGAACGTCTGTACCTCTCCATGGGCTCAGTCCAGAAAGCATAGACAGAAAACTTTCAGTTTCAGGGTCCTTCTCTGGACAGGGACTGGATATGGTTTTCCAATATGGCTCACATAACTTGGACTGATGCAAAATGTGTTTTATGACATTTGACCCCAGTATTAATTCATCATGTTGACCTGGAACAACCAGTGTGGGAACCATCATCTTGCAGCCATACACCTCCATCTCAACATCAACAACACATTTGGGCTTTACACGCAGACCACCACAACCCACAAGGGTCACGTTTGTGTTGGCTTGACTTTCTTTGTTTATCAGACCTGCCCGTTGTAGTTTTACTTCGGCTGCTTCATTACCGCAGCGATTGGCGTGCTGGCGAGACTTCCTGCTCAACGAAAATGCTTTGATCCGGGCTATAACCTTCCCAGCTGTTGTGCGAGCTGAACCACACGGTGGAAGAAGCGGTGGCTGCCACGGACCTGCGGTGTGTGGAACTCGTTTACAGCCGTCCGGATTAAAACAGTGCACATATGGAAGGATCTTTTAGCTCGGAACCTCTCTCGATTCGGTGATTTGGACCCAGAAACAGCACTTGGACTTAAAGACTGCAGTAAAAGAACACTGTGGCCTGACTGAAAAAATAAAGCAACTAATCTAATCTGGCCTTGGACTGAAGGCTGTCTACAAATCTTCTCCTGAGCTGGGAAGCTGAAGGGACCCGCTGCCCTCCCCCCCAGAGGTCTCTGTGTGTGCGTTCTCGGAAGGAGCCGAGCTGTGAGACCTGCGAACTGTTCTTATCTGGAGCTGTCACTCACAGACTTTTACCTCCCGCCTGCCGTCATAAATGCATCTTGTCCTGTCTAAATGTGCTAAGCTGGTAGAGTTTTTTTGGACTTTATCATGGAGTGTCAACTGGCAAATTGTGATAGATTCTTTTTTTGAATACCAAGTTCCTACCTGTTTGTGTCTATTCCCTTTTCCATATCTGTTGATTGTGGTGGCGCGGTTTTAGACTGCTGCGACTTCGTGCGCTGTCCCTATCCTAAGACGGATGTGCGTAATCAATTACTTTGTCTTTGTGCCCCGGTGCAATGTCAAGGTCAATAAAGATATATTCTATATTCTATTCTATTCTATAATGCTGCAGGCCATAGATCCACTGTCCAACATACCACCTAGCTTTAGTAACCCACCAACCACAACTGGGGTGTAGAAAAGACTCTCACTGCTACTGACTTTGTGAATATTCTGAAAAACAACTTCAGAGTCCTTACAGTTGTCATTCACATTTGTATAAATAGACTCTGCATCAGAAACATCTACATTTTGGGAGTTTAAGCTGAGACCCGTACTGCCCCCCTCCAAATACAGGTCCGCTAGTTTCCCTGTGACTGGGTGTTGGAAGCGTTATTAGCTGGACAGGACATTCTAACATGACCAGGAGCAAGACAAGCAAAACAAAGTTTTTCAGACAGGCAGTGAGACATGGTGGTGTGACTCTTATCACTGCAGACCCTACATGCAGCCTCCTTGGGACGCCTGCTACGTGTTGACTGTTGAAACCTTCTCCCTGTCTCAGGTTGTACATCATGCTGCTGCATTCTTTCCATCATGTTTTGGAACATTTCGACCATCTGACTGAGCAGCTTGTTCTCCGACTGCTGAAGGTTTTGTGACACTGCTGTTGTGGAAACGCAGGCAGAAGAGCAGCCAGAAACACCTTTAACAGGATGACAGACGGGGTAAGTGGGATTGCTCACAGGATTCTGGGCTTGAGATGAGACATTTGACACATTTTGTACAAAGTGTTTCTCAGGTGTTGCAATGACTGCTGAAGATATACTGGACTGTTCAGAGGATATGGCAGCAGTCTGGCTCTTCAATTGGGCAGTGCCAACAGCTCTGTTACTAGCCCTCAACTCTCTCTGGTAATCATTGATTCTCAGCTGAACCTCACGAGTGGTCCACTCATGGATGGGCTTACACTTCAGAGTGTAGGATAACTCAGGGTCAGGGCAATATTTTACAAACATGACAGCCACTTCATCATATAGGGTTTCTGTTGTCTTTCCTTGTCTTTGTAGGCCCTCGAGAGCCAGCTCAGCAGCTTTATTGAGCCTAATCCAGTAATCCACTGGGTTTTCTCTTGATCTGGGAAGTGTTGCGTAAAAATCAGCAAGAGGGAGACATGAAGAAGCATCACTAAAATAGTGCAGGAGGACACTGTAGATCAGTTCAGTCTTTTCTGTTACGTCGAGGCCTGGATCACTACGCATAGAAATCCGTACAACATCTCTGGCTTTACCCCTAAGATGACTTACAATCTCATCAGCCTGTTCTTGTACAGAGATGTTCTGCTTTTTGAGGTAAGTTTTAACCATTTCAATCCACTCCTGAATTGAACATTTGTCAGTGCCATCACCTCTGTAAGACTGAAGTTCCTTATTTGGTTTGACATGGACTATTACATTTGGAGTGTTATGTCTACTTGAACCACTCAGGTCAGTAGAACCAGTCTGATGACAACCAGTCATATTTACAACACCAGTAGACATCAGTTTTGTCACAATAGATTCACCAATCTGGGCTCCTAATTGCCCTACAATTTCAGTGAGACTGTTAACATCAATATTACTGTTAGGTGTAGAAGCACGGGGGCCCTCGTTCACATTCATAGCAAAAGGGGTACAACCTGGGGTCTGACTTAAATTCACAGAACCTCCTCTTACAGTGGATTGATCTATGTTCCTTTTACTGGCAAGAGAACTAAGCCAGGCACCCCTACCCTTAGGTAACATATTAAAGGGATCCATTAAAAAAACTTCCAAAATATCAATGTACTTGCGTTGTGTTTTAACTTCAAATGACCAGTTTACTATTAAAACTAGAGGTAAAGCTTTCAATTTTCCTGTCCTTTATATGACCAACCACACAGGAAAATTGGGAGCGCAGAACAGGAGAACAGCACAGCATCCACGGCGACTTGCATCAAGCTGGTCTGAAGATCCTGAAGGTCACGGCACCAGTGTGACGATGCTTGTTTTTGGACACACGACAGCACGTCAAAATACTGTTTCTCCAATGTTTATTGGTTCTCCTGCAGAAGACAATAAAATAAACACATCACTTTGTCTTCTGTTTTCTGCACTTCTGGCTCCTTCACAGTGCTTCTCCAGCAAAGTGAGCCTCACAATATAACAGTTATATTTCATTCAGGAGGTTTACAAAGCAGAAAAGTAATATTTTTCTTTTAGAGTAACAAAACATAACATTTTCTAAATATATAATTAAAAACAGTGCAATAAAAGAACAACAGCGCCATCTACTGGGCAGTCTAGAACAACAACAAGACAACATTCAGTCATTACATGAACAAAAACAACAATTTCACATACCTGCAGAAGACAATAAAATAAACACATCACTTTGTCTTCTGTTTTCTGCATTTCTGGCTCCTACATGTGCAAAAATAAATGTTACCAAATGAAAAACGTGACAACACCCTTGCTATTACAGTCATTGTCCACCAGGGGGCACATCACACAATGTGGCACCAAAAAGAAAAGAGAGGGAAAATAAAATGCCTACAACCTTTATATTTGTGGTTAAAATTGAAAACAAGTGTTACTGTAATGTTTTAAAAGATATATCAAACAATATGATTAAAAGTGTACAACTTTAAAAGTAAAAATTTCAAGAAAACATATAAAATATCAGAGAGCCTTCCACACTCCTTACCTTCACAGTGCTTCTCCAGCAAAGTGAGGGAAACGAAACACGGGAGGAGCCAAGTGCACACATAATTTCCTCTTTGATACATTTCAAAATAAAAGACCTCAATAAAATAAAATTCACAAACATGAATACAGTGGAGTAACTGCTTATCTTAGAGTATATTTTTAACTCCGTTACAGAAGCATCTGTTTTATTTTCTATGTTTATTCTAACGTTATGTGCAAAATTTCACCCAAATCCTGTCTAAATAACCACTACATTTTCATAGCTAATCATCAGTGGTTTCAGCTGTAATAATCAAAATAAAACAATATTTGATATTCACCCTATTATAAGTTTAATCATATAAATATTTGCTAATTTAAGCTTGTAATACCTTTTCTGCCAGTTTTTTTTTGTTGTTGCATATTTAGATAATGTTATCAAGTTTTTTGTTGTAATTTCTGCTACTTTGAGCAACCATCCTACATCCTGCTCAGCTGATGTGAAGTTTTGTCCTTCTTTTCTTTGTGGTTCCTGCAGGAACGTGTCCTCGATGGCGGTGCTGATGATATGACCAGTCTGAAGAGTGGACGCTTGCAGCCAGAGCACGCTGGGAGTGATGGGAAAAACGCTGCTGCTGAGGTGACATGATCACAGACAACATCCATCCACCCACCCATCCATCCATCATCTGACACCCACCCATGCATCTATCCATCCAACATCCATCCATTCACCCACCCATCATCTGACACCCACCCATCCATCATCTGACACCCACCCATGCATCCATACATCCATCCAACATCCATCCACCCAGTCACCCACCCATCCATCCATCCATCATCTGACACCAAACACACTCCGTTTTTGACATAGTTTTGTTTTTTCTATTTTAAATTTATTAATAAAAACATAAATTCAGAAATATTTGAACAATTAAAACATGTTTATTTTTCCAGGTGTATCTGTACAAATTGTCAATGACCAGAGGTGATTGAAGAAATTCGTCGAAAGGTGAAGATTTCAGATGCGTTACCCAGTATAGCTTTCAGACAGGCTGTCTGGATGTTGTTCTAAAAATAACAAACAACAATAAAAAAAACTTATGATTGTACAGTATTATGACGTGATTTTGTCTGTAGTAGTAAAAGTATTTTGTGATAATAAATTTTCTAATACATTTGATTTCATTTCATTATTTAAACAAAAAAAATTTAAGCAAAGAAAAAAAGTACAAGTTCTGCCCTGCCCTTGGAAACCGCACCCCCCATCTCAACACAAACGTGGGGGAGGCTGTGTACAGGTTGCACTGACGCTGTATTCCCAGCCAGATAAAAGATGAGATGTTGGTCCTTCTGGATCGACTGAGGAAGTTTAAACTGGAAAGTGCTGAAATGGAAGAACAAGACCAAAGTAAGACCAAAAGTAAGTGATAGGGATTGAAATGAGCTTTATAATAATTGGAATGGATGGGTGGGTGGATGGATGGATGGATGGATGTTGGATGGATGGATGGATGGATGGATGGATGCATGGGTGGGTGTCAGATGATGGATGGGTGGGTGGATGGATGGATGCATGGGTGGGTGTCAGATGATGGATGGATAGGTGGGTGGATGGATGGATGTTGTCTGTGATCATGTCACCTCAGCAGCAGCGTTTTTCCCATCACTCCCAGCGTGCTCTGGCTGCAAGCATCCACTCTTCAGACTGGTCATATAGTTCATCAGCACCGCGATCGAGGACATGATCCTGCAGGAACCACAAAGAAAAGAAGGACAAAACTTCACATCAGCTGAGCAGGATGTAGGATGGTTGCTTGTGCATGGGTGGGTGTCAGATGATGGATGGATGTGTCACGATCCATTTAGGTGTGAACCCAAAATGTAGGCAAGATGACAAAGCAGGAGATATGTTTAAACTAAAACTTATTTATTATCAAACAACACAAAACAAAAAGCTGGCGTGGCGGCAAAACTTTCAAACTAAGATTTTAGGCAGGCAAAAACAGGAAGGGTAGGATTCAGGTAGGAACAGAGGACCGTGATGTCTGTGACCAGAGCTGGAACCAAAAATACAACAATGACTGCGCAGGTTGGAAGAGGATCACAGGAGACTAAATGCAGAGCAAAACAGGTGTAAGGAATGAAAGTGATTGCTAAGCTGAGGCTGAGGGGGTGTGGTGAACTGTTGATTGACAGGAGGGCATGAGCAGAAGGAATGAGTAGAAATGAGCAGATGAGCTGAAGCAGGCTGAGGGGGTGTGGTGAACTGTTGATTGACAGGACATGAGCAGAAGGAATGAGTAGAAATGAGCAGATGAGCTGAAGCAGGCTGAGGAGGAAGTGAAAAGAAATGACAGAAACAAAGTAAAAAACAAGAAACATTCACACAAAGCACACAAAGAACAGAACACAAATCAGCAGGGCAGAAGAACAAAGATTAAGTAGGGAAGGCATGGACTAAATTGGATGGTGGACAGAAGGGGCAAGAAATGTGACAAAAGGAAGTCAGGGGCAGAGGAAGGGTGACAGGCATAAAGGGAGAAGGTCAGGCTAAAGGGAGAGGGTCAGGGAGAAGGTCAGGCTAAAGGGAGCGGGTCAGGCTAAAGGGAGCGGGTCAGGCTGAAGGGAGAGGGGGTCAGGCTAAAGGGAGCAGGTCAGGCTAAAGGGAGAGGGGAGAAGGTCAGGCTAAAGGGAGCGGGTCAGGCTAAAGGGAGCGGGTCAGGCTCAAGGGAGCGGGTCAGCGGGGCCGCTGAACGTGACATAGCCCCCCCGTTAAGGTCCGGCATCCTGACGGACCATCCAGAAAACAGGAACCCAAGCCAGAACAGGGCGGGGGGCAAACACAAGGACAGAGGGCAAGAAACCTAAACAAAAAACCGACAGGACCAAACCTGGGAGCAAGGAAAAACCAAAACACAAATACACATAAACGGCCCTGGGCTACGTGATAAACAAGGGACAGCACGGGAGCCGTCCAGAGCGAGGCCAAAGTTCAGGTGGACGTCCCGGAGATCTTCCAGAGCGGGACCAGGGTTCGGGCGGACGACCACAGCCGGACCAGAGTTCGAAGTAGGACAGAACGGGGCCAGAGAGGGAGGTGCAGGCAGCTGCTGGGCCAGAGAGGGCAGTGCAGGCAGCTGCTGGGCCAGAGAGGGAGGTGCAGGCAGCTGCTGAGCCAGAAAGGGTGGTGCTGGCAGCTGCTGAGCCAGAAAGGGCGGTGCCGGCAGCTGCTGAGCCAGAAAGGGCGGTGCTGGCAGCTGCTGAGCCAGAAAGGGCGGTGCCGGCAGCTGCTGAGCCAGAAAGGGCGGTGCCGGCAGCTGCTGAGCCAGAAAGGGCGGTGCCGGCAGCTGCTGAGCCAGAAAGGGCGGTGCCGGCAGCTGCTGGGTCAGATGGGAGTCCTGCCGCAGCCGATGCGTGGTTGGGTGCCCATGATGAGGCTTCAGTGACGGGATCAGAGCCCATGGCACAGAGCTGTGGGCCTCCTCTTCAGCAGCCGACGTGAAGAGCTGTGGGGCCTCCTCTTCAGCAGCCGACGTGAAGAGCTGTGGGGCCTCCTCTTCAGCAGCCGACGTGAAGAGCTGTGGGGCCTCCTCTTCAGCAGCCGACGTGAAGAGCTGTGGGGCCTCCTCTTCAGCAGCCGACGTGAAGAGCTGTGGGGCCTCCTCTTCAGCAGCCGACGTGAAGAGCTGTGGGGCCTCCTCTTCAGCAGCCGACGTGAAGAGCTGTGGGGCCTCCTCTTCAGCAGCCGACGTGAAGAGCTGTGGGGCCTCCTCTTCAGCAGCCGACGTGAAGAGCTGTGGGGCCTCCTCTTCAGCAGCCGACGTGAAGAGCTGTGGGGCCTCCTCTTCAGCAGCCGACGTGAAGAGCTGTGGGGCCTCCTCTTCAGCAGCCGACGTGAAGAGCTGTGGGGCCTCCTCTTCAGCAGCCGACGTGAAGAGCTGTGGGGCCTCCTCTTCAGCAGCCGACGTGAAGAGCTGTGGGGCCTCCTCTTCAGCAGCCGACGTGAAGAGCTGTGGGGCCTCCTCTTCAGCAGCCGACGTGAAGAGCTGTGGGGCCTCCTCTCAGCAGCCGACGTGAAGAGCTGTGGGGCCTCCTCTTCAGCAGCCGACGTGAAGAGCTGTGGGGCCTCCTCTTCAGCAGCCGACGTGAAGAGCTGTGGGGCCTCCTCTTCAGCAGCCGACGTGAAGAGCTGTGGGGCCTCCTCTTCAGCAGCCGACGTGAAGAGCTGTGGGGCCTCCTCTTCAGCAGCCGACGTGAAGAGCTGTGGGGCCTCCTCTTCAGCAGCCGACGTGAAGAGCTGTGGGGCCTCCTCTTCAGCAGCCGACGTGAAGAGCTGTGGGGCCTCCTCTTCAGCAGCCGACGTGAAGAGCTGTGGGGCCTCCTCTTCAGCAGCCGACGTGAAGAGCTGTGGGGCCTCCTCTTCAGCAGCCGACGTGAAGAGCTGTGGGGCCTCCTCTTCAGCAGCCGACGTGAAGAGCTGTGGGGCCTCCTCTTCAGCAGCCGACGTGAAGAGCTGTGGGGCCTCCTCTTCAGCAGCCGACGTGAAGAGCTGTGGGGCCTCCTCTTCAGCAGCCGACGTGAAGAGCTGTGGGGCCTCCTCTTCAGCAGCCGACGTGAAGAGCTGTGGGCCTCCTCTGTGGGGCCTCCTCTTCAGCAGCCGACGTGAAGAGCTGTGGGGCCTCCTCTTCAGCAGCCGACGTGAAGAGCTGTGGGGCCTCCTCTAGCTGTGGGACCTCCTCTTCAGCAGCCGACATGGAGGATTTAGGCTCAGCAGTAGACAATAAGGAGGCTACTTCTCTTCTTGCAGTCTTAACTAAAGTCAATAGTTGAGTGAGGCTTGGGTTTGGCGTGAAACCACTAGTTGTAATTAAATGCTCCATGATGGAATATGTCTTGAGTTTATAATGGGGATCAGGGTTTTTGGTAGCA
Source organism: Garcialebias charrua (assembly GCA_038048925.1). NCBI lineage: Eukaryota > Metazoa > Chordata > Actinopteri > Cyprinodontiformes > Rivulidae > Garcialebias > Garcialebias charrua. Next base: position 12,246 of record JBBPBX010007576.1, on the reverse strand, counting down.
GCATTAAGTAGTCTCTCGATCTGTTGGATAATAACAGTGGTCTCTGTGGCAGCAACAGGTAACGTGAAGGACTGTGGAGCCCCTGCGGTGGCGGCAGCGGGCGACATGAAGGTCTGTGGAGCCCCTGCGACGGCAGCGGGCGACATGAAGGTCTGTGGAGCCCCTGCGGTGGCGGCAACGGGCGACATGAAGGTCTGTGGAGCCCCTGCGACGGCAGCGGGCGACATGAAGGTCTGTGGAGCCCCTGCGACGGCAGCGGGCGACATGAAGGTCTGTGGAGCCCCTGCGGTGGTGGCAGCGGGCGACATGAAGGTCTGTGGAGCCCCTGCGGTGGCGGCAGCGGGCGACATGAAGGTCTGTGGAGCCCCTGCGGCGGCAGCGGGCAACGTCGAGGTCTGAGGAGTCTCAGGAGCAGGGATGGGTGACTCGGACCGGAAGACGGTTTGGCTCCCACGGCGACTTCTCCTTCTGCGGCGTCGAGAAGTCAGACAGGTGGGATGTGGAGGTGTCAAAGCTTCAGCAGGTGGTGGAGGAGTCAAGAGAGCCGGTGAAGCGACCCCCTCAGGTAAGCAGGTGTGAGGAGCGACCGTCTGGACCTCCTCATAGCTGGGCGAACGCAGGTACCTCGCCTCCACATAAGCCTGCCAACGTTCCTGTACCTCTGGTGAATCAGGGCTGTGCTGCCCCTCCAGCAACCCCCCCACGCTCCTCCTGCGAGCGAGAGCCGAGCTGAGACCGTCGTCGACTCCTCTGTCCTCGGTGGCGTGAGCTTGGAGCAGAGGGGAACCAGTACTCCTCGTCAGTGTCTGGTTCCTCCTCTGAAGGTTCCTCATGAAGCCACTGAGGTGGACAGGAGGAAACGGGCTTTATAGCCAGGCGGGTTCCCCTGAACAGGTCTTTCCTCTCCTCCTCTCTCTCCCTCCGGGCAGTCTTCTCAGCCTCACGGGCAAAAAACTCGAATAAGGTGATCATCTTACCATTGGGTTCAGTTGGCGCAGTCATTCTGTCACGATCCGTTTAGGTGTGAACCCAAAATGTAGGCAAGATGACAAAGCAGGAGATATGTTTAAACTAAAACTTATTTATTATCAAACAACACAAAACAAAAAGCCGGCGTGGCGGCAAAACTTTCAAACTAAGATTTTAGGCAGGCAAAAACAGGAAAGGTAGGATTCAGGTAGGAACAGAGGACCGTGATGTCTGTGACCAGAGCTGGAACCAAAAATACAACAATGACTGCGCAGGTTGGAAGAGGATCACAGGAGACTAAATGCAGAGCAAAACAGGTGTAAGGAATGAAAGTGATTGCTAAGCTGAGGCTGAGGGGGTGTGGTGAACTGTTGATTGACAGGAGGGCATGAGCAGAAGGAATGAGTAGAAATGAGCAGATGAGCTGAAGCAGGCTGAGGAGGAAGTGAAAAGAAATGACAGAAACAAAGTAAAAAACAAGAAACATTCACACAAAGCACACAAAGAACAGAACACAAATCAGCAGGGCAGAAGAACAAAGATTAAGTAGGGAAGGCATGGACTAAATTGGATGGTGGACAGAAGGGGCAAGAAATGTGACAAAAGGAAGTCAGGGGCAGAGGAAGGGTGACAGGCATAAAGGGAGAAGGTCAGGCTAAAGGGAGAAGGTCAGGCTAAAGGGAGAGGGTCAGGCTAAATAGAGAGGTGAGAGGGTCAGGCTAAAGGGAGAGGGGAGAGGGTCAGGCTAAAGGGAGCGGGTCAGGGAGCAGGTCAGGCTAAAGGGAGCGGGTCAGGCTAAATTGAGAGGGGAGAGGGTCAGGCTAAAGGGAGCGGGTC
>JBBPBX010007576.1:0-10421 GCA_038048925.1 Garcialebias charrua | reverse complement strand
AGAGGGGAGAGGGTCAGGCTAAAGGGAGCGGGTCAGGCTAAAGGGAGAGGGGAGAGGGTCAGGCTAACGGGAGCGGGTCAGGGAGAAGGTCAGGCTAAAGGGAGTGGGTCAGGCTAAAGGGAGCGGGTCAGGCTAAAGGGAGCGGGTCAGGCTCAAGGGAGCAGGTCAGGCTCAAGGGAGCGGGTCAGGCTAAAGGGAGCGGGTCAGCGGGGCCGCTGAACGTGACAGGATGGGTGGGTGGATGGATGGATGTTGGATGGATGGATGGATGGATGCATGGGTGGGTGTTAGGGGTGTAACGGTACGCTAAAATCACATTTCGGTTCTGTTTAACTACAAGGAGGGCTTGGTTCGGTTTATTTTCGGTACAAAAAAAAAGACAAAATAAAGACTTACAAAATGTTTATTTTGAAAATATGCCAAAAATATGTTTGTATTGTATTGTAGTAATAAATAAAAGTGACCCATTTGGATGATATTTTAAATAAACAGCACTCTACAATAAATAAACTATATTAACAATAATAAAAATCTTAATAAATACAATAACAGTCAGAACAATAAGCAGCAACAGACTGTTTACAATCTAACTAATCAAGTTTTTGTCCAGTAGCAGCAGTGTGGCTGTATTTGTCCTCATTACTGTACTCACAACCTCTTGGACCTGCTCCTCCAGGTGGGACAGGTCCTGGAACAGTTCAGAGTTCAGTTCAGTTCAGTCATCACACACTTCTTAGCTGCAGGTGATCTCTGGTGGATGTCTGTCCCTGAAGTGGACAAAGAGAGCAGCTACCTCTGTCCCAGACTTGTAATAAAACAAAGAGATTAAAAAAATAAGTTAATAAGATTATGATTTTAAACAAAAAAGATTATTTAGATAATAATAATAAAATAACAATACCTCTTCTTGAACGATTGAAGCTCTCACTCATCTCATCAGGGCTTTAATCAAGTCAAAGTCAAAGTCAACTTTATTGTCAGAACTGCAATATGTACAGGACATACACAGGATTGAAATTGCATTTCTCTCTCAGTCCCTCGGTGCAACAGTAACCATTTAAACACTAAACAATTAATAAACAAGCATAAAATGAAATAATAAAAGTTTAGTACTGTCCTGAGTTTTTTGCATAGTAGTTTTTCATAGTAGTAAAAAAGTATAAAAAGTTTCACCAACACCAAAACACCAACATTTAATAAACATAATCATAAAATGAAATAGAGTGTAATACTGTCCTGAGTTTTTTCATAGTAGTTTTCCATAGTAGTATAAAAGTATAAAAAGTTTCACCAACACCAAAAATGAAATAGAGTGTAATACTGTCCCGAAGTATAAAGTATAAAAAGTATATCTATAAAATAAATGAAGGTTCTGGCATTTGACATTTGTAAAGAGTGACAAAGCAGCATATGGGGTTAATGTACACAGTATATGTATGAGGTAGTTTGTAGCTGCCTCTCGGATTGAACAGCCAGACGCAGGGAGTTTCAAACGGGTGCAGTTTAATCTTGACTTTTCTTCTCATTGACACCGTGAAAACTGTAGTATAAAACAAAATAATACAGAACCGTTGGACATGTATAAAACCAACATATCAATGTTCAGTTATACACAAAAGAATACATTGGGTCCTTTAACTCGTTACAGTTTCAATTTTAAACAAATAAACCACGACGTTCTACTTCTTCTTACATAAACAAATAACATTTCTTATCACAAATCACAATTACATATATTTGTACCTCATTCTGCTTTCCGAGGGCGCTATTTTGAAGATTTTCTCTGGGTTTCTTCATAAACTAACGCAGTCTCATTGCGCAGGATGTTGCTAGGCAACCACAGAATACACAAGGAAAATCTAACGTTCTTTTGAAAATAAAAGCATAAATTAACCACTAGATGTCACTGTTGGACCAATGAACTGTTGAAGCTTCTTGCCTTCATATTAAATAATTGTGACGAGGAGACCTTTCTTTCTTTGCCAGCAGGAGGGTTTCTTTTAATAAGTTAAGATGGAACAAATACAGCCGAATAGTCCATACCAAATCTGTATCCGAATCTGTTTCCAGAATAGCAATGTAGATTCATTTATACTTTCATCTGACGTCATAACTTACGTAAATAAAAAGGGGTCTGCTCTTCCCGTCAGGGAAGAATGAAAACAGTTCTCAGAATAGGGCCTGTTTCCCGTCAGTAATGGGAGCTTTGCACGAACATAACAGTTTAGTTTATCTCAGAGGATAAACTCAGTGTTTAAAGATTAAGATTAATGACTTTGTTATTTTGGTTCTTACCAGATGTTCTATGACCTCTGACCTGAACTTCTGTATGAGTGTTGGATTTCTGAACTGACTGTAATGTTTATCAAGACCTACACATACATATCAAAACCTACAATCCTCCCTTATTTATCTAAGATAAATCTCAATCTAAGGCTGACTAATGTCTATTTTTCAGTGCTGCATGCATAATACTAGTGAAGTTAATAAAAGTTAACATAATAAAAAGTTATATATCAACAAATTGAGCTATATTAACAAAATTTAGCTATTCTCCTTAAGTGTAATCTTAAACTAGAAACTAAGCTAGACTGTATGTAAGGCTTTAAGGTATGACGGATTTATCTTACCTAATTCTAATCTATGGAGGCAGTTGCTTCCACTCCTGAAGGAGCCGAAAAACCCATTGCTGGCTTAATTTCATTTATTAGCGGGAAAAAATCTCTCCTTGGGACCCCCCTCTCTAGAGCTCCCACCATGGGCCAGGAGTGGCAGCATCCACCAATTGTTAAAGACCTTCATCGGTCATGTGGCTAATGATTTGGCTATTTCTAACCACCTACCTCATTCCCTGTCGTATAAGACTTATGGTAAAACCCAACCTTTGCGAAACTAATTGAACGCATGAAGGATAAACCCATTAGCAGATATAGTCCTAGCAAATTGATGTTATACTAAACTGATAACTTAAATTGTAAACATAAATTGTAAAATACTAATTGATAATAAGAAAAATACATGCTAAAAGGATAAAAGGATAAAATGACAAAAGAAAATGATAAAATAATAAAACCTAAAAAGAAATTTACAAGAATACAATCATAAAGGATACATGACATTCAAAATAAACATACAAGAAAATGATAAAACATTAAACACAAATAAATGCTTCATGGTGCAAAAACTTAAAAATGGATTGAATGCTTCGGTCGTTGATTGAATATAAAAGTCCTGCATCAAAAGTCCACGATGATGCCTGTTATAGATGAATATATTCAAAATGAAAACTAGGAATAAAAGAATATACTGTAATGTCTTAGACCAAGTTCAGTTCAGTTCAATAAATTTCTTCTTTTATTGCAACGTTTAAAACAAAGTAGTGTTCGTTGGGGCAAGACAAAGTTCTGGAGGAGGGCTTTCCTTTAAGGATCATGTCTCTTTCCACTTTGTTACCAGATCTCCAGTGGCCACTAAGCCCCCTCTGCCTCCATTGGCCTTCTAGCATCAGTTAGTTCAGTGGGAGGCGGGGAGACATGTCCTCTGGGGCCATCTGAAGCAGGACGAATTGTTTGCTGTAGTCAGGTCCATTTCATTTCATCATCTTACGAGTCCACCAATGCTTCCCAGCCGGTAGGACACAACATGTCAAAAAGGAAATTATAATTAGCACTAAGATTGTACTAATTCCTATCTTTAATATCAAAAATAACCCTTCACCTAAATTTAGATTAAAACCATTCCACGATCAGTCATCTTTACCAGCATTTTATTAAGCATTACTTTAAAATCTTTATTTATTTCAAGGACTTCTGTGGTTTACTTGAAATTCACTGTTGGTTATAATAATTATAATTAATCCATTTAACATTTCTGTTTACTGTTATCTATGGACGGATAGATTCTATGCATGCTTTAGTCTCATACGAAATCCCTTTGTGTTGACCTATTGTACACAAATATACATTTTGATCCAAAACATCATATATTTTATTTCACCTCTTATAATCATTTGTGTCTAATACAATCAACTCATTCACTCGATCATTCAACTTTTATTTTCACCATAGCGAATTTTCCAATCCATCTTGTTGGCAAAATATTCAGCAAAATATTTTCTCCATACATCCAATAACTATCTACAATATGAAAGGTTTTGTCAATGAATAGCTTATTGTTAAAATTTTCATGTTCATATTATCACATTCTTAACTTAAAGGTTCTAGGTTTTCATACCACACAGGTATATTGATAAAATAGCATCCTATATGCATGTGGACACCAAAAAATGTAGCCGTTTCATTGTATTATCTAAATTGAATCCTTTACTTATAAGACATTTAATATTTAACGCCGTAATCTATTTTATGTTTTGCTGGTGATCCAATTTTGTTCAGTTTTGATAACACCACATTCCTCTTGAATCTTATAACTATGATAGATATTCAGATAATTATAAAATTACTGTGCTCCATATAGAAGCCTACACTTTATTCCACATTTTGGAAGTTTAAAAACATTGGTATGTTTGATTGGGTATTTCTTTGGTATTCCTTTTCTTTACATTTTTATTCTTTCTCTTTATTCTTTAACACATTGTTGTGAGTTGTACTTATCTGGAATCATTATTTGTAACGAACTAGGAGCTTTAGTTCATATAATGCATTCTTTTGAGGTCAATTCCTTTGGAGTGTAAGTTTATTAGCTAATTTCTAAAGTTCATCACTTTTAACAGAACGTGTCCTTCTTGACAACACCATGATTCATTTAAAGACTTTGTACAATTTACTTAAACAAAGGTTTAACATTGTTTCAAGTTCAGATCTTTTAATCAAATCCAATCCTCCCTTTGACAATTTAAAATGTCAAAATGTAATCACCTATGATAGTCAAAACTAGTTACCGTAGTTGTCTCTTAGGCTTTCTTTAGTTAGTGTATTTCCTTATTTAGGTCTCACATTATTTATAAATGCTTGTATAGGAATAATGTGTTCGGCATTAGTTAATTCAATGTTAGGCGTTGTTAACTATATTGTTAATTTAGCCAAATTTGCAATATATTAGTTTTCCATTCTTTATTAAGGTCTACATCTCTTCATTTACTAGATTTCACTCGTTTTATACAACATTTACTTGTGTGTTTTGATGAAAAGTTATAAAATTATAAGTTACAATGGGATTACAATCATTGTACATGTGTATTAAGTATATTTTTTAATGCTGGCAAAGGTGCCATGTGGTATGGTGTTTTTGTTGTATCATACTCAACTTATGTTGAACAATTTTGTCCTGGTTCCGGCTGCAGCCTTGGCAAACACTCTGGTGACTGGTCTGCACGGAGTTGGTCATGGTTTCTTTACTGGTGTCTTCACCTCCTCAAGCTCGGGTTCATGTCTCGGGTTCATGTCATGATCTTCAGACCACGAGTCTCTGATCCTGGCGCCAAGAGAACTCCCTCCACTCAGGCGGTCCAAGCCGGAACAAAGACAAATAACAATCTGGCCTCAAGATAGTTCCCCCTTGTTGAGAGACTGTTTTGAGAGGACAAACTGGTCTGTTTTCAGGGAAGCAGCCACTGATGGAAGTTCAGTGGACATGGAACTGTACGCTTCCTCAGTCCTGGGTTACATCAGTACATGCTCTGAGAATGTATCCATAAAAAAATATGTGAAATCCTACCCAAACCGGAAACCCTGGTTAAATAGAGAAGTTCACGCCTTGTTAGCAGCCAGAGACACTGCATTCAAGTCAGGAGATAAAGTGGAGCTGAGGAAAAGCAGGAATGAACTGAAGGATGGCATTAAGAAGGCCAAGGCCACGTATGCACAGAGGATCGAGGGACAGTTCACCTCACAAGACCCACGGAGCATGTGGAAGGGTATTAAATGCATAACAGATTACAAAGGCAAAAACAAACAATGCCCCAGGGACCCATCTCTGCCTGATGCCCTCAATAAGTTTTATGCACGTTTTGATGATCCAAACAGACCTGCTAGCACCAGACTCACCTCATCACCAGATGAAGAGCATCTCAGGGTGTCCGCAGCAGAAGTGAGAGGCAGTCTCAGAAAGATTAATCCTCATAAAGCAACCGGACCAGACAACATCCCAGGGAAAGTTCTGAAGGAATGTGCGGACCAGCTCTGTGAGGTGCTGGCTGACATCTTCACCACCTCACTTGCACTGGAGTTAGTTCCCACCTGCCTGAAGACCGCGACCATCATCCCAGTCCCAAAGAGCTCCACAGTGACTGGTCTGAATGACTATAGACCGGTGGCCCTCACCCCGATAGTCGCTAAATGTTTTGAGAAACTGGTCATGTCCCACATCAAGGCAACCGTCAACATCAATGAGGACCCTCATCAATACGCATACCGTGAGAACCGATCAACAGAGGACGCCATTTCTTCCGTGGTCCACACTGCTCTCACCCACCTGGATCAGAAAGACTCATACGTGCGTCTGCTCTTTGTGGACTTCACATCTGCCTTCAACACCATGATCCCCCAAACTCTGATAGACAAACTATCTACACTTGGACTAAGCCCCTCTATTTGTAACTGGGTACTAGACTTCTTAACAGACAGACCACAGTCCGTGAAGATCCACAACTTCTCCTCCTCCACCATAACCCTTAGCACTGGCTCTCCTCAGGGATGTGTGCTGAGCCCCCTTCTGTTCACTCTGCTCACATATGATTGTACAGCCACACTTCCAGGCTGTCATATTGTTAAGTTTGCAGATGATACAGCGGTGGTGGGATGCATCACAAACAATGATGAGTCCAGCTACAGACAGGAGGTGGAACACCTGGAGAGCTGGTGCAAAGAGAACAATCTTCACATGAATGTGAAGAAGACAAAGGAGATGATTGTGGACTTCAGAAGGAACAAACACAACCATGCCCCACTGAAAATAGGTGGGTCTGCAGTGGAAGTGGTCTCCAGCTACAAATACTTGGGTGTACACATGAATGATAACCTCAGCTGGAGCAACAACACCACCAGCCTGATCAAGAAAGGTCATCAGAGACTCTACTTCCTCAGACGGCTGAGACGAGCTGGTCTGAGCAGCCCAGTCCTCACCTCCTTCTACAGGTGTGCAGTGGAGAGCATCCTGTGCTCCAGCATCAACGTGTGGCATGGAGGCTGCACAGTTGAAGAGAGGAAAGCTCTGCAGAGAGTGGTGAAGGCTGCACAGAAGTCTGTTGGAGTCAGTCTCCCCACCATCACAGACATTTACACCTCCAGATGCAGGAAAAGAGCCACCTGCATCATGAAAGACCTCACTCACCCAGCACACTCACTCTTTGCCCCACTCCCCTCAGGACGGAGGTTGAGGAGCATCAAATGTAGAACCACTAGACTGAGGAACAGCTTCTACCCTGAGGCTGTTAGACTCATGAATAAATAAAAATAAAATAAAAAATAAACACTGCAAAATATCACATCATGCTGATGCTGATCTGTTTTCTTGTTGCTGTATTCATCTGTGACCATCTGCTCATACAAACTCATGTTCGTGCTGCTGTTTATTCCCACTATATTAGGCTTAGTGTATTACTAGTTGATGCTTTTCTTAGTTAGTTCTAGATGTTATTACTGTTTTTCTCTTTCATTGTTGTTGGATGTAACTGGGACCTCGTGTACATAATCTCGTTTTCATCTCATGTACCACATGCGGTGCAAATGACAATAAAGACTCTCTGACTCTGACTCTGATGTCATCATGGATGCCCCTAGATTTATCCAGAGCAGAATACTTATCAGACTAGTTTTCTGCTCTTTGTCTTGGTGTCATTGTCAAAGTTTATTTTCTGTACAACACTGTCCTTGTTGCTTGGAACTCTGGTGCAATGACTGCGGTTACACCAGGTACAGCTTCCTTCTTTCCGGATTTCTGCGTGAACCATGTCAATCCTCTCATGTTGAACCTCTGCTTGAACCGTGTGGATCCTCTCTCAATCTCGACTTTGCAGCAGGTGTAGCTGGTCACAACTGCCCATGGACCTTCCAGAGCGAGCCCTCACGCCTCGCGCCATGTCATAACATAACAGATTACTTAAAACAATTAAATAGAACTTTTACGATAATAGCGTTGTCAGAGACATGGCTTAATGATGATAACACTAGTAATATTCACATCGAGGGGTATGATTTATATCATATGAACAGAAATAATAAAAGAGGTGGTGGTGTCGCACTATTTGTCAATAATGAAATAAAATGTAAATTAAATAATGAAATGTCAATAATAGTTGATAATATTATGGAAATGATAACAATAGAAATTATAAACAAAAACGATAAAAACATAATAATAAGTTGTGTATATAGATCACCAGGAGCAAATATAGAAATATTCACTGATAAAATCTTGGAACTAATGGAGAAAAGTTTTAATAAAAATATTTTCTTGTGTGGAGACTTTAACATTGATATGGGAAATAAAACAGATTCAAATAACATAAGCACATTTATAAACTCAATGTACAGTTTAAATATGTATCCATTGATATCAAAGCCAACAAGAATTACAACTCATAGTGCCACAATAATTGATAATATTTTCACAAATATAACAAATGGGGATGTGATTGGTGGTATCTTAACGACCGACTTAAGTGATCATTTACCAGTTTTCACAATCTTTAAAAATGATCAAAATATCACAAAAGCAGACACAACGAAGAAAAAAATCATAAACACATCAAAAAAAGTTTTGGAAAAATTGAAAGAGGATCTGGATAAACAAGACTGGAATGATGTGTATGTTGATGATGCGAACAGGGCATATGATGAGTTTATGAATATCTTGGAAACCCTGTATGAAAAGAATTGTGTGCAAACAAATTACACAAAGAGAAATACAAATGATCAACCATGGATGACAAAAGGGTTAAGAAATGCATGTAAAAAAAAGAATTATTTGTATTCATGTTTCTTGAAATTGCGAAGTCAGAGCGCAGAAGAAAAATATAAAAAGTATAAAAATAAATTAGTAGGGATTATAAGGAAACATAAGAAAGAATATTATAGTAAATTATTAGATAAAACTAATGGTGATATGAAAGCAACATGGCGAGTAATGAATGGTGTACTGAAGAATCATAAAGCAAAAACTGGTATTTCAAAATATTTTGTAAAAGACAACGATGAAGTTCATGATGAAAATGAAATTGTAAATGGATTTAATCAATATTTCGTGAATGTTGGATCAAGCCTTGCAGCTAAGATACCAAAAGTAGATAAAAATATGATCCACTCAATTACAGGTTGTGCAAATAGTATTTTCCTAAATGGAACTAACAAAGAGGAAATAATGAATGTAGTAAAACATCTTACAGACAAGAGATCGAAAGACTGGGTGGACATGGATATGATGTTTGTAAAGGACATAATGAGCCATGTTATTGAGCCGTTCACATACATATGTAACTTATCATTTTCAACAGGAATTTTTCCAGATAATATGAAAGTAGCTAAGGTCGTTCCTCTTTTTAAAAATGGTGATAAATGTGTATTCAACAATTATAGACCTATATCCTTGTTACCACAGTTTTCAAAAATTCTTGAAAAACTATTTGTAAACAGACTAGACCAATTTATAGATAAACAAAATATTCTAAGCAGCAGTCAGTATGGGTTTAGATCAAAAAACTCTACATCAATGGCTCTCATGGAATTAATGGAACAAATAACTACTGCTGTCGATCAAAAACAACATTGTATCAGTATCTTTGTTGATTTAAAAAAAGCATTCGATACTATTGATCACACAATTCTCCTTGAAAAACTGAACAAATATGGTATTAGAGGACCAGCATTACAGTGGGTATCTAGCTACTTAAAAAATAGGAAACAATTTGTACAAATAAATGATGTAAGATCTGACCTCTGTAATATCACATGTGGAGTTCCCCAAGGCTCTGTACTTGGACCAAAGCTTTTTATTTTATATGTGAATGACTTGGTAAATGTGTCAGGACTCCTTAAATGTGTACTTTTCGCAGATGATACCACTTTTTTCTGTTCAGGTGAAGATATAGAACAAATGTTAGAATTGATAAAGACAGAATTTGTAAAGATACAAACTTGGTTTAAAATAAATAAATTATCATTAAATCTAGAGAAAACTAATTACATGATATTCGGTAATAGAAAGAAAACTGTTGATGTTCCACTCAAAATTGAGGATGTTGAGATTTGTAGAGTGAGTGAGGTGAAGTTTTTGGGTGTTATCATTGATGACAAACTGACATGGAAACAACACATAAATTCTGTAAGAATAAAAATAGCTAAATCGATAGCAGTACTGTACAAAGTCAGAGACCTATTGAATGATAAAGCTCTGTATTTGTTGTATAACACAATCATTGTTCCACACTTAATCTATTGTATTGATGTTTGGGGGAAAGCGTGTAA